>JAGFNQ010007928.1:0-154135 GCA_024364735.1 Boesenbergia rotunda
TTGGCTGATCGATTGATACGCTCAACTCCGGCCTTCACAGCTAGAGTTCACACCTAGATCGATCAAGGACCTTCTGTTGGATCCGATTACCTTGTGCCAGCGAAACCTCTCGTTTCCTGGACTTCACGCCTAGAGTCTCCTCAACTCCGGGTCTTCATGCCAAGAGTTCCGTCCCCGACCATTCCTTGGACTTCTTACCTGGAGCTTCCTCAACTCCGGGTCTTCATGCCAAGAATTCAGTCCCTGACCATTCCTTGGACTTCTTGCATTACTGCACACTAAATCTCAATGTTAGATCCAATGTATTAGCTTAAACTTAAATAACCGTCAATCATCGAAACCTCTCATTTAGGGCATGATTGCATCTACATTTTTCATACCTAACCCTCCAAGTTAGGACTTTTTCCATGCCAGTGTGCGATCTCCCGATCCACATGGACTTAATCTGAATTCTCGCAACCAAACTTAAATCAAACTCAAATCATAACTTAAATCAATGTCAACACCAAAACAACAATCAGGGTTAGACTGCATCAACAATGTCGTGTCCCTGGCTTATTCTGTTAGTGATATGAGAGAAGTGTCCTAAGGCAATCGCCTTATGATTATAAAACATTTATTTTAATAAATGATAATTCACTATTTGAGTATACATGCTTGTGCATTTGATTGGGATCTTAAACTCATCTACTGAATGTCCGCAATACAACTCACAGCATAAGAGAATTTGTGATGGGATCACAACTAGTGATTATCTCTAAATGCGCAAATGTGAAGTATTGAAAATATCCCTAGTCGATGAATTGATAAATACTGACACTATCAATTCTGTTGAGACTAGCATGGGTTATTCTCTAATCAGCTGATTCTCACTGGCTGGTGACATTGGGATGTCCGGAGATAAACATGGATGCTAGTTAAGGGAACTAGTTCATTGGAGTGACTAGCTGTAAAACTTCATATGGAATCTATATATAGAAATGTCAATGAAGTTCTTACTGCGGCTTAAGTGCGATGTTCCTTTGACTTGCGGTGTTCAAGTCATCTTGGACATGGAGACTTATACTTTAACATCTTAAGCAAGCATCTCCAAGGAGGTGTGGACCCAGGATGATTGGGTATAAGCCGAAGTGCCCGAAGATGTTTGAACAGCCTACAAAGGATTCACCACTCCTTGCGAGGAGATGTATACCCAGGCCTATCGTCGGATTGTTACTCAAAGCCTCTGGCCAGAGCATATCATGTTTAGAGTGCGAGTCTCTAAAATACATGAGAGTAATTAGAAATCCAAAGGACGAGAAAGATACTACTTGGGCTAGGTGTGACGTAGTCAGTCTAGTGGGGACTGACACAAACAGACCATGTCCTGAACCAAGTGGGTATAAGATGGTGAAGGGAATGAGGCACGATTCATTAGAGCTGCTGAAGGGTTTCAGAATTACTTCTGAGGTCAACCGTTGATCTTTCGATTAATTGGGGGTCATGATGTACTACTAGGTGCCACTCATGATCGTTCTATAATTAGTTGATTATAGACGGCCAACATAAATCGAAAGCCTATTTAGTCACACGCACTACGAGTAATCCGAGGGATTTAAAACGAGTTGAAAATTAGATTTTCCAAT
Source organism: Boesenbergia rotunda (assembly GCA_024364735.1). NCBI lineage: Eukaryota > Viridiplantae > Streptophyta > Magnoliopsida > Zingiberales > Zingiberaceae > Boesenbergia > Boesenbergia rotunda. Next base: position 1,626 of record JAGFNQ010007928.1, read on the forward strand.
CAAGAGAAATAAGTCGAATCTGAATTAATCAGAGGCGCAATGGAAGCTAAAAATGGCTAAGTCTTTTGAAGGCTTATTGGGCGAATTAAATGAGTTTAATTCGCGATCGGTTCGGCTCGGTTTGGCCGGCCAAAGAGGGTGCCAAACCCCTTTGGTTTGGCCGGCCACAATAAAGGGGATAAACCAATTTATTTGGTTTAATTAATAAAATAAATCTAGCGTGATTTGTTTTATAAAATTATGGATAAATAAATTGATATATAAAGAAATTTATATAAAGAGATTTATAAAGAAATTTGTAGAAATTTATTCTTTTTATGGAAATTAAAATGAACCATGAATTGGTTTAATTTTAATTTATAAAATCAATTATGAATTGATTTTTCCATGATAAGAAAATTTATACAAATTTATTCCATAATTAAAAAGAGAGGGATTTGTTTATATGGATAAATAAATTTGTATAAAGAAATTTATATAAATAAATTTATAGAAATTTATTCTTTTTATGGAAATTAAAATGATCCATGGAATGGTTTATTTTAATTTTATAAAATCAATTATGAATTGATTTTTCCATAATAAGAAAGTTTATAAATTTCTTATAAAATTTATTCCATAATAAAAGAAGAAAGTATTTGTTTTATTATAAAGTTAGTTATAATAAAACTTGGCTTAAACGGAATAATTAATAAGAGAATTTATAGGATAAATTTCTTATGAAAAATTCCGTTAAAGAGGAGACTTGGCAAGGGAGAAGCAACTATATAAAGGAACCAAAGGCAAGCCCTTAATTCCAATCAATTAATCAAGAGATTGTTGCTCCTCTCTCTCTCTCTCTACACGCCTCTCTCTCTCTCTAGGGCCGGCGCCTCTCTCTCTAGGGCGGCTCTTCTCTCTCCTCCCCTAGGGCCGGCGCAACTCCCAAGGTGGGCGTGAGCTTCTTCCACCAAGAAGACCCCGAAGAAGAAGAAGCGGATCACGTCTCCTTCCTTCCCTTCCCGGAATTTGGATTCCGATTCTTGGTGGTTAGTTTCCTATTTTTCTCTTGTTCTTCTAGTTGTGCCTTTAGAGAATCTAGTAGTTCTCGTCGGCACAAAACTCGTGACTTTGCGAAGTCATCCCGAAGAGAACTCGGCGTGGACGCGAATAGAGGCGAGCTTCCAAGGGACGCTACGGTTGGATCTCGTCCCTTACTTCGAGTTACGCGAGGTACTTAGTAAATTAGTTTACTTTTCCGCAAAGTTTTATTTTATGATCATGTCCACACACCATAAGGTTGCATGCTAGATACGTGGTTAGAATAATTTGAGAAATTATTTTATGCTAATTCTTCCGCTGCACGTAAAAATTTAGAATTTTACGAACCCGTATCCTTGTCAACATGCACCCGGTCCCAACAGTGGTATCAGAGCCGGTTAGTGTTCGACATAATCATATAATTGTTTTGTGGAAAACTTTGTCATGATCTCAATTTCGGAAAAAATTTTCAATTATGGAAACTTTCAAATTATAATAAATTTTAGATTTAGGAATTTCAAAGTTTGGAAATCCTCATGAAATTTCGCAAACGTTTGAAATTTTCTAGTTTCTGAAATTTTATAATAATTGTGAAAACTTCCCATCTTTGGAAACTTTCCAATTTTGGAAATTTTTCTATTTTAGAAATTTTCCAATCTTGGAAATATGTAAGTTTTCTTTGTACCAGAAACTTACAATTATTCTGAAAACCTATTATGAAATCTCGCAATTTTGGGCACTTTCTTTCAAGAAAGTCTAGACAAATTCATGGACAGTTAATTGACAATTAAATTTGAATTGGTTTTTAAATTGACAACAAAATTCTTTATTTTGGATTGAGCCTCGGGGAGCCGTCCAATTTAAAGTTAGTTGTTGTAATTTAATTTCCCAATTTTTAATTGAAATTGTCATGTTTGATTTGGATTGAGCCTCGGGGAGCCGTCCAATTGGATTTACAACAAATTACTTTTCTTTGGGTATCTGAGCCTCGGGGAGCCACCCTTAGAAAATAATTTGTTGTAATTAATTAAATCCATGAATAAAATATGTTTGAAGAGGTGATGCTCTTACATATTGTTGTCTCCAAAATTAATTAGGAAAATGGTTTCCTATAGAGTTTTCTTTAATGAGATTTTCATGAAAATAATATGTAGTTGAATTAAGGGATTTGTCTCTTAATTTAATAAGATTTGATTTAGAGAAATCAAAGTCTTGAACATATTATTTCCGAAATTAATTATGACAATTTAGGAAATTGTTTCCCAAAACAATTCCTTTAATTAAGTATGAAATTGGAATTAGGAAATCCGGTTCCTAATTCAATTAATGAGACTTGATAACTTAAGTCACATACATACTTTATTAAGGAAATCGTTAGTCATGACATAATTCTATGTCATGAATGTGCTTAGAAAAGAAAGGATGAGACCCAAAACCCCTTACAAAATATTAAGGCCAACACCTTCCATTAATATGGTTAGAATCGGAGTTTTGTTTCTCGTTTGGGTTGATGGACACATCCATGCCCGACTTGAACCTCAACATGTTCAAACCATGGAATTAGTTTATGAATAATATAGTTGGAGTCAGAGGTCAATCATTAGTTTTGGTTGTTGGACACATCCAAGCCTGACTAAGCGGTTGAATGAGCTCCAACCATATTAAAACTATTTCTTGATTAATGGGTCAGCCTTAAGCTTGGAGCATCGATTTGTTGTGCCACAGCCAAGGTCGATGTAAAGAGAGGTGCAGTTGGGTGCTATGTATATTGTTGCATACTTGTTAATGAGTTAACAACCCAATGTTTTATGCAAACATTCAATTAGTTGATAGCATAATGTGATAGTTACATATATGTGATATGTAATCGGTATAATTACCTACCTTCATAGCTAAGAATAACTTGATGGCCACAGCCATGGTTGTTCTTACCTATGGTTGGATATCAACCTATTTGGAGATGTTCCTACGATCTCCCGAATTGATAAAAAGGGTTATTCAATTTGAAAAATAAATAGGATTTTATTAATGTATGTTGATACATTCTTTAATCATTCTTCTCACATAAGCTCAATTTGTATTTCTAGGATAATCACTCGATCATGTCTTCTCTGAATTTGCGTTCCATTTTGGACACCAATAAACTAACTGGGCCAAACTTCATGGACTGGCTTCGAAACCTGAGGATAGTCCTCGAGGGAGAGAAGCTTGCTTATGTCCTTGAAGAACAACTTCCCAACCGTCCTCCTGAAAATGCAACTCCAGACCAGTTTCCTGAGTTGCTTAACCTGCTGAAGACTGTAGAGCCTTCTGTGAAGCAGGATCAAAAGACGGTACTGTTAGTTGGTTCCTCGAAGAAAGGTTCTAAGAGGAAGGCCAAAGAACAGAATAAGGGAAAGAAGAAAAAGGCCAAAAAGACTGAAAAGAAACCAAAAGGAACTTGCCATCATTGTGGCAAGGAGGGTCACTGGCGAAGAAACTACAAGGTTTATCTTGAGTCCTTGAAAGAGAAGGCATCCGATGCCCCATCCTCTTCAAGTATCTTCGTTATTGAATGTCACTCTATTTCCTCAAACACATGGGTACTTGATACTGGGTGTAGCTCACATATATGTAATGACATACAGGGGCTAAGGAATAGAAGAAGACTCGTCAAGGGAGAAGCGGATTTGCGAGTTGGAAATGGAGCAAAGATTGCTGCTGTTGCCATCGGAACATATTTGCTAAAGCTCCCGACTGGACGTGTCTTAGAATTGGATAATTGTTATTTCGTTCCTTCGTTAATAAAGAACATTGTATCTATTTCATGTTTGAATGAAAAGGGTTATCATTTAACTTTTAGTAACAATTGTTGTTACATAACTTTAAATGCGTTCTTTATGGGAATGGAACTTTGTGCAATGGTATCTACACGTTAGATTTATCCGGTGACGTTTTCAATATCGAAGTTAGCAACAAACGTGCTAGAATAGATAATCGAATAGACTCCTACACGTGGCATTGTCGTCTTGGCCATGTAAGTAAGAAACGCATGACCAAATTACACCGATGTGGAATTTTGGAATCATTTGAACCCGATTCATTTGATACATGCGAATCATGCTTAAAAGGCAAGATGACCAAATTACCCTTTTCCGGAAAAGGTAATCCAGTGGGAGAATTGCTTGGTTTAATACATACTGATGTATGTGGACCAATGTCAACTCCTGCACAAGGAGGCTATAGCTACTTCATCACCTTTATCGATGATCACTCACGATTCGGGTATGTGTTCTTGATGAAACACAAATCTGAAGCTTTTGAGAAATTCAAAGAGTTCAGAAATGAAGTAGAGAAACAGCTTGGCAAAAGTATTAAAATACTTCGATCCGATCGGGGTGGTGAATACTTAAGTCAAGAGTTTCAAGATTATCTTAGGGACAATGGGATATTGTCCCAATGGACTCCGCCGTATACACCACAGCATAATGGTGTATCTGAGAGGCACAACCGAACCTTGATGGGCATGGTTAGGTCAATGATGAATCATGCAACTCTTCCAAAATCCTTTTGGGGCTATGCACTTAAGACAGCTATTTACTTGCTAAACAGAGTCCCGACCAAGGTAGTCTCTACTAATCCATATGAGATATGGAATAGTAAGAAACCCCACTTAACTCACCTTAAGATATGGGGTTGTCCTGCTTATGTGAAGCGGAGTGTATCAGACAAATTGGATGCTAAGTCTGATAAATGTCTATTTATTGGATACCCTATGGAAACGAAGGGTTACCAATTCTATCATCCCTTGGAACAAAAGGTGTTTGTTTCAAGGCATGCTGTATTTCTAGAAAAGAATTTCTTTTACAAGAAAACAGTGGGAGTGGCATTGAACATGATGAAGTTCAAGAAACTCCAATAGACATAACAGAGACACCTAGTCTAGACCCACAGCCAATAACTCATAATGATGAGCTATCAGTTGAACCTAAAACTACACCACCTCTTCGTAGATCTGATAGGACACGCAATATTCCAGAGAGATATGGATTTCTCATAAGTGAATCGAACGACGATGAACCTATCAGTTATGAAGATGTTCTGAAAAATTCAGAAAGGGACAAATGGCTTGAAGCCATGAAGTCGGAAATGGATTCCATGTACGAATACCAAATATGGGACTTGGTTAACCCACCTGAAGGGATTAAGCCCATAGGGTGCAAGTGGGTTTTCAAGAAGAAAATCGACATGGAAGGTAATGTTGTTACCTTTAAGGCTAGATTAGTGGCAAAAGGATATCGTTAGAAATAAGGAATTGATTATGACGAAACCTATTCACCAGTAGCTATGCTTTTTTTTTTTTGAGGAAAAGAAAAAAGATCTTATTCCTTTGTAAGAAATCCATATTAGAAGGGGGACCAAACCTGACCTTCTAATATAGAGTTACAAGATTTTGATTAAATTTGTTTGAATTAACAAGTATTCGAACCAGTAGCTATGCTTAAATCCATTCGGATGCTCCTAGCCATAGCGGCTCATTATGATTATGAGATATGGCAAATGGATGTGAAAACAGCTTTCCTTAATAGAAACCTGCTTGAGGATGTATACATGATACAACCTGAAGGTTTCACATCGGTTGATAAAACTAAAGTATGCAAGCTTCGACGATCCATATATGGACTGAAGCAAGCATCTAGGAGCTGGAATATCCGTTTTGATGAGACAATCAAAAAGTTTGATTTCTCACAAAATCCAGACGAACCTTGTGTGTACAAGAAGGTTAGTGGGAGTGCAGTCGTATTCCTAGTATTATATGTCGATGACATATTACTTATAGGAAACGATATATCAGTCTTACAGACAGTTAAAATTTGGTTGTCCAAAACTTTCTCCATGAAAGACCTGGGAGAAGCAACCTATATCCTTGGGATTAGAATCTATAGAGATAGATCAAAACGGTTGCTTGGTCTTTCGCAGTCTACATATATAGACCGAGTGCTAAAAAGGTTTAGCATGTCGGAATCCAAGAAAGGTTACCTTCCCATCAGGCATGGGATCAACCTTTCAAAGTCTATGTGTCCGCGCACAGAAGACGAGAGGATTTGCATGAACAAGATTCCCTATGCATCCGCGATAGGATCTATCATGTATGCTATGTTGTGTACTAGGCCCGATGTATCGTATGCTTTGAGCGTCACAAGCAGATACCAGTCGGATCCAGGAATGGATCATTGGGCGGCTGTTAAGACAATCCTTAAGTACTTAAGAAGAACTAAGGATGTGTTCCTAATATATGGAGAAGGAGATATGGTAATACGTGGGTATACAGATGCCAGTTTCCAGACAGATAAGGATGACTCCAAATCTCAGTCTGGATACGTATTTACTTTGAATGGAGGCGCAATAAGTTGGAAAAGTTCCAAACAAGACACCGTAGCGGATTCTACCACGGAAGCGGAATATATCGCAGCTTCGGAAGTAGCAAAGGAAGCAGTCTGGATCAAGAAGTTCGTATCCGAACTTGGTGTGGTTCCAACCATTGATGAAGTAGTGCCGGTTTACTGCGACAACAATGGAGCTATTGCACAAGCAAAGGAACCAAAGTCTCATCAGCGATCCAAACACGTGCTTCGCCGCTATCATCTGATCAGAGAGATTATAAGTAGGAATGACATACAAATTGAGAAAATTCCCACTGAAAGGAATTTAGCGGATCCTTTAACTAAGGCCTTACCTCAGAGCAAGTTTGAGGGTCATGTTAGAGCTTGTGGTATTGGATACCGTAGCGATTGGCATTAGGCCAAGTGGGAGTTTGTTAGTGATATGAGAGAAGTGTCCTAAGGCAATCGCCATATGATTGTAAAATATTTATTTTAATAAATGATAATTCACTATTTGAGTATACATGCTTGTGTATTTGATTGGGATCTTAAATCATCTACTGAATGTCCGCAATACAACTCACAGCATAAGAGAATTTGTGATGGGATCACAACTAGTGATTATCTCTAAATGCGCAAATGTGAAGTATTGAAAATATCCCTAGTCGATGAATTGATAAATACTGACACTATCAATTCTGTTGAGACTAGCATGGGTTATTCTCTAATCAGCTGATTCTCACTGGCTGGTGATATTGGGATGTCCGGAGATAAACATGGATGCTAGTTAAGGGAACTAGTTCATTAGAGTGACTAGCTGTAAAACTTCATATGGAATCTATATATAGAAATGTTAATGAAGTTCTTACTGCGGCTTAAGTGCGATGTTCCTTTGACTTGCAGTGTTCAAGTCATCTTGGACATGGAGACTTATACTTTAACATCTTATGCAAGCATCTCCAAGGAGGTGTGGACCCAGGATGATTGGGTATAAGCCGAAGTGCCCGAAGATATTTGAACAGCCTACAAAGGATTCACCACTCCTTGCGAGGAGATGTATACCTAGGCCTATCGTCGGATTGTTACTCAAAGCCTCTAGCCAGAGCATATCATATTTAGAGTGTGAGTCTCTAAAATACATGAGAGTAATTAGAAATCCAAAGGACGAGAAAGATACTACTTGGGCTAGGTGTGACGTAGTCAGTCTAGTGGGGACTGACACAAACAGACCATGTCCTGAACCAAGTGGGTATAAGATGGTGAAGGGAATGAGGCACGATTCATTAGAGCTGCTGAAGGGTTTCAGAATTCTCTCTGAGGTCAACCGTTGTTCTTTCGATTAATTGGGGGTCATGATGTACTACTAGGTGTCACTCATGATCGTTCTATAATTAGTTGATTATAGACGGCCAACATAAATCGAAAGCCTATTTAGTCACACGCACTACGAGTAATCCGAGGCATTTAAAATGAGTTAAAAATTAGATTTTCCAATCAAGAGAAATAAGTCGAATCTGAGTTAATCAGAGGCGCAATGGAAGCTAAAAATGGCTAAGTCTTTTGAAGGCTTATTGGGGGAATTAAATGAGTTTAATTCGCGACGGTTCGGCTCGGTTTGGCCGGCCAAAGAGGGTGCCAAACCTCTTTGGTTTGGCCGGCCACAATAAAGGGGATAAACTAATTTATTTGGTTTAATTAATAAAATAAATCTAGCGTGATTTGTTTTATAAAATTATGGATAAATAAATTGATATATAAAGAAATTTATATAAAGAGATTTATAAAGAAATTTGTAGAAATTTATTCTTTTTATGGAAATTAAAATGAACCATGAATTGGTTTAATTTTAATTTATAAAATCAATTATGAATTGATTTTTCCATGATATGAAAATTTTATACAAATTTTATTCCATAATTAAAAAGAGAGAGGGATTTGTTTTATATGGATAAATAAATTTGTATAAAGAAATTTCTATAAATAAATTTATAGAAATTTTTTCTTTTAATGGAAATTAAAATGATCCATGGAATGGTTTATTTTAATTTTATAAAATCAATTATGAATTGATTTTTCCATAATAAGAAAGTTTATAAATTTCTTATAAAATTTATTCCATAATAAAAGAAGAGAGAGTATTTGTTTTATTATAAAGTTAGTTATAATAAAACTTGGCTTAAACGGAATAATTAATAAGAGAATTTATAGGATAAATTTCTTATGAAAAATTCCATTAAAGAGGAGACTTGGCAAGGGAGAAGCAACTATATAATGGAACCAAAGGCAAGCCCTTAATTCCAATCAATTAATCAAGAGATTGTTGCTCCCTCTCTCTCTCTCTCTCTCTACACGCCTCTCTCTCTCACTAGGGCCGGCACCTCTCTCTCTAGGGTCGGCTCTTTCTCTCTCCTCCCCTAGGGCCGGTACAACTCCCAAGGTGGGCGTGAGCTACTTCCACCAAGAAGACCCCGAAGAAGAAGAAGCGGATCGCGTCTCCTTCCTTCCCTTCCCGGAATTTGGATTCCGATTCTTGGTGGTTAGTTTCCATTCTTTTCTCTTGTTCTTCTAGTTGTGCCTTTAGAGAATCTAGTAGTTCTCGTCGGCACAAAACTCGTGACTTTGCGAAGTCATCCCAAAGAGAACTCGGCGTGGACGCGAATAGAGGCGAAGCTTCCAAGGGACGCTACGGTTGGATCTCGTCCCTTACTTCGAGTTACGCGAGGTACTTGGTAAATTAGTTTACTTTTCCGCAAAGTTTTATTTTATGATCATGTCCACACACCATAAGGTTTCATGCTAGATACGTGGTTAGAATAATTTGTGAAATTATTTTATGCTAATTCTTCCGCTGCACGTAAAAATTTAAAATTTTACGAACCCGTATCCTTGTCAACATGCACCCGGTCCCAACATATTCATCCCCTGTGCTGGGCACGGGCTATCCAGCCCCATCACAAGTCCCTCCCTTCAAGTCTGATCGAGGGAAGTGTGGCTGACTGATCGGGCTAGTGTCGGGATGAAGAAGTTACCTTCGCCTGCTCTACGCCCATTCTTGCCATAATCATGGAAGCCTTTGTGGATCGTATCTCCTCCGTCTCCTGTTCCTAGGAATCCCTTTTTGTGCCCTCTTCTTTTTCCAAAAAGGTTTCTCTGATTCCCAAAGGCTCATAATGATGCCCATGATCTCCTTTCTCGAGGGTAACAGAATGTTCGTGCAAATGCCTTATCGCCACGTTCTATAACAGCTACGCTCACAAGTTCCCATAGTCGTCTGTTGGTACAGCTAACTTGTGATGATCGACTGTCTAGACGGAGCAGTTTCTAGCTTTCCACGCGTCTTTTCCACATTGTGCCGAGGCAGGTACCTGCCGAGGTATAAGTGGGGACGAAGAGACATTGGCCTCCATTTTTGGTTCGTCGACTGGGTGCACCTCGTCCTGATCATCGTAGAACTTCTTCTGTGCGTGAGTAGTTCATCTTCCTCTCATCTTCTAGGGGTCATGGAGGCTATCGAGCGGAATGGTAAGAATCTGCCTCCTCGAGAGTGAGGTCGGAGGCCCTGCAAGCAGCCATCGAGGCTTATGAGGTCCCGGCCGAGATGGCGGTTGTCATCCCTAAAGTGGACCAGACACTCGTGGAGCCCCAGCAGGCATGCTGGCTTTCTTTTTAGGGCAGATGGAGCTAGGGCTTCGTTTCCCTATCCCCCCTTCTTTACAAACATAGCTTCCTATTTTAGCATTCCGCTGCATCAAATGACTCCTAATGCCTTCGCACAGATGGGGGGAGCGTATATCATCTTCAAGTTTTTCGGTCTCCCTCTGACCCTGCACCTTTTCCACTCTTTCTTCATCCCGATAGGATCGAGAGGAGTTTTTAGCTTCGTGGCCCGTCCGGGCCATAGATTTCTAGGAGGATTTCCTTCTTCGCACAAGGGGTAAAAGGAGAAATTCTTCTTCATCCGCCTACCGTCCTTGCCCTTCAGCCCTCTATGTTGGATAGCAGATTTGCCGCCTCTTCCCCTCCTAGAGAGCTTTCTTCATAGCCCGGTTTACCATCATGCTAGAGAGGTACTCTCGGGCATGGAGTTCAGCGGCCCGGGGTAGGTGCAAAGCGAAGAGCTTATGTATCGGGCGGGCCTTAGCCCTAGAGTAACGCAGATTAGCCCCACCCTAGGTATGTCCGTCTTTTTCGTCCACGTACATTGGTTCTGACTGATGCTCTTTCTGTTTGGCTTCTGCAGAGGAAGTCATGTATGCTAAGCCGATGAGTCTGCTCATCAAGTGGGAGGAGGCCCACAAGGAGGCCTTGAACCCTCCCCCGTTTCTGACGCTCCTTCTGCTCCCGCCGATTCCTCTGAGGGGCCTGCTCTCTTGCTCTGTGGGGTCGCTCCACCCGCGGGGGTCGATGTCACTGTTACATCCCCTCCAGCCGAGGAGCAAGAGCCTCCGGCCCCGCCAGTTGCTCCAGTGATGTATCTTCCTTCCGGGGGTGGCTCCCCCCCCCCCCCCCCCCCCGGGCGCAAGTTGCCCCACCAGGGTGGGCGAAAAGTCTCCTCCCTCCGTTACCCTTGCGGGTACCCGGCCCTTCGGTCGGCAGAAGCGGCGGCTCCCCAAGGGCTTGGGCCCTCCCCGAAAAAAAACACTGTCATGCCTGTTCTTCTCCTCTTCCTCCTGTGCCTGAGGAAGCAACTGTACCAGCTAAGGCAGCAGCTCCTCCTCCTGCTACATCGGCCTCCCCTCCATCGGCAGTCGGCCCAGTGCCCCCCACTAGCTCCGTCAACCTAGCCACCCTTCTCCTGGGTAAGAAGATGTTATATCTGAAACTAGATCACCTAAGGGAGAGGTTGGAAGCAGCGTTGGAGGCATCCTTACGATCTTCCCCTCCGGTGCAATTAAGGGAGACTCCGAATGAGGGGATTCTATCGGAGGAGACTTCTAGCTCCGAGGGGGATGACTCCGGCCCCTCCATCATTCCACCGGCAGCTCCGGGCATTCACCGACTTCCCCTCCGCCCGAATTCATTGCCCCCTGAGGGGCGAGGCATCTTACCCAGCAATCTGGAAGGGATAGTTGTGCAAGCATCGGCCGGAGCACTAGCCGGTCTTCAGGAGACGCTCTTGAAGGTGCGGATTATTTTATTGCATTGTATGCTTCCCTACCTGATTGTTAACCCCTCGGTGCGATGGCAAGCGGTGGAGGAGTGCGTATCAGTTGGCCGAGGCTTGTACTCCGGGCCCCAAGTGGAGGCCCTACTCCATCGAGCCTTACAGGCAGATGTTGCGGTCGATCATGAGCGTCAGGCAGGGGTGACGCAAGCCGGCGTCAGCAGAGCCCTTCGAGAGGAAGTCGAGTACCTACGAAACTCGTGCAGGATCAAGAGTAGGCCCTACAGACTTCTCATCACAGGGAACACTTGGCGTCCGAGAAGGCTGTGTCGATTACCGAGGACCTTCTCAGGGTGACTCAGGAGAGAGATCAGCTCCAGGTGAGAGAGCAGGAGTTACTGAGCCAGATGCAGTCAAGCCTCCTGATGGCCACTGACCGCGTATTTATCCTGGAGGATGACCTGATCCAGGCTCGGGCGGATGAACGAGTCATGTCGGAGAGGCTCAGAGAGACCCTAGTTGAGCAGGATGATATGTCCGCTGAGCTAAGGTGGCTGAGGCGATCTGTGGAGGCTGCCAAGGCTGAACTTCATAGTTTACGGGCAGCCAAGGCTTCCGCCTCTACAAAGGCCGAGAGGGGCTTTAGGGCGATGTTCCTGGGTTCGGAAGAGTTCCGTACCATCGAAGCCAACTAGGTCATGGAGCGTTTGCAACAGGGCTATCATGGGGCCATTGATAGGCTGAAGAAAGAGAAACTCTTACCTCTAGGCGGTGGCCCGAGATTGTAAGTGTCCCCCGATCTAGGTAAGGGTCTTCTTCCAAGGCCTCGAGCGGTTTAAGGTGGGTCCGAGAGACGAATCAAGTTGTATTGGTTTCTCTTAATTATAATCATTTTCCCTGCTCCCTGTGTGGGTGCTTCTTGCGTGATGCGCTTTCTGCCTTCATGTACTTAACCTTTCGTCGGTTGTCTTCGAGGTTGATTTTGGTGTTTTTAAATCAACTCTTCGTATCCTCTATATAGGTATGCAGCGGGTCCCCACCGAGACTTCTTGGTGAAGTGTGTTAATGGTTATTGAACCGCCATCTCCGTATGATCTGCGATCTCATTGATGGGACTCATTAGTGTTGGATCGAGAGAACTGATAGAGGGGGGGTGAATATCGAAAATCGTTCGGATTTGAAGAGAGAATGCGTAGCGGAAGATTAAAGTTAAAAACACACAGATACCGGTGGTTTTAATTGGTTCGGAGCCTAGGTCGACTCCTACTCCAAGGCCCACGGTCGTTCACCGTTTTCTGCGGGCAATTCTATATGTCGCAAAAACAGTTTACAAATGATTTTACAGAATTCAGTACAGTAAACTAAAATAGCTCTTCGTTACCGACGTCCGGAGTAGATGGTATTTTCGGAGCGGGAGGACATCATCGGCGCTTGAGTCTCGTGTCGGGAGGTTTCCGGAGCAGAGCGCGGGAGCAGAAGAGCGTAGAAGCGTTGTTTGAAAGTGATGTCCGAAGCTTGGGGTCGAGGGCCCTTTATATAGGGCCTGGGGGCACCCGGGACGTCGGGGGCGCCCCCCCACGTGTCGGTTGATCTGGCTAGGTCTCGGTCAGCGTCTGATCCCTTCAACATCGGGATCAGCTTTGACCGGGGCGCCCGGAGCGCTCGGGGCGCCCGGGTTGACCGGGTCAAATCTTATCCCTCGGCTTCGCTGGGTTGAGCTTCGATGCTTGCGGTTGGGGGCGCCCGGAGCGCTGGGGGCGCCCGGGAGCACGGGGGCGCCCGGGAGCACGGGGGCGCCCGGGAGCACGGGGGCGCCCGGGAGTTGAACTGTCGAAGCCCATCTTGCTTTCTTGTGTTTTGTGTTCACCTTGGGGGCGCCCGGGACACTCCGGGCGCCCTGGTCAGCTGTTACCTCATTCCTTTGAGGCTTTCTGAGCTGCAGACACACGTTCCTTCGGTCCTGCATCCAGGGTTAGTCCAAAACACAATAAAACAATAAAATATTAGATTATACATCCTTAGCTGTCTTGGTTCTGACTTTGGGTCTCCAAAATGGAACCCTAGGTCGAACCGATGCCTACTGTTCCCTCGACGGGGAACGCGTCCTCACCTACTCCTCTCGGGAGAGTGTACCTGATGCCAACCGTTCCTCTGGTTGGACTTTTGCCTGATGGTCCTTTGCCAGGTCTTGGATGCCGAGCTGTCCTTCGCCCGGTGCCTAGCATTCCTTCGCTAGGGCTTTTTACTCTGGCATTCCTTCATCAGTGCCTAGCAGTCCTTCGCTACGGCTTTTCACTCTGGCATTCCTTCGCCAGTGCCTAGCAGTCCTTCGCTAGGGCTTTTTACTCTGCACACTCAAGTGACATGTTAGATAACAAGTAAGACTTAACTTTTGAACCCTGTTGCCATTATCAAAACATAGGTTTGACTTTGGTGTTTTCTGCACCAACAATTAGTGGTTGCAGGTTCCTAGGCACGTTATGGGCGTGCCAGTCGAACCGACGCTTCAGTATCCATTTGAGTGATTACATCTTCCCTGCATTAACTGTATGAGGTAGCAGTTATTAGTATAAATAGGGGGAGGGGGAGCACCGTCCCCTTCATCCCTCCCACCGGCCTACTTTTGATGGCAGGGCGCTATCGTTTGGTTTTCCCTTCCATTCCGCTACGATCTGCCATACCTTCCCCTGGAGGTGAGGTCATATTCTTGGCCGAGGGACCAGGCCGGGATAGAGACACTCTTGTCCCACCCTTCGCTGGGGAGCATGGTGGAGATGATATCCGGGGTCTCGCTGAAGATCATCGGGGAGGTGAGACTCCCGGATTGTCTGGAGAGTATGAAAAAGACCTTATGTGGCCTGCCAGGGGCATGGGGGAGATGACCCATCCTGCTGATCCCCAAACCCCAGGTCGGCAGTGGCGGTATACCCCACGCACCATCGGCTGCTCGTTTCCTCCAAGCGTCAGGCAGATGAAGGTGTTAGTGGGGTACATCGTCACCCTGGGAGGCGGTGTCGTCGTCGCGGGTTTCTTGAGAATATTTCCATCTATTTTGCTGTCCACCCCTTGTATTTTTTTCTCGACCTGTATTCGGATCACGGGCGTGGCACTCCGGAGTTGCGCCCTCGCGTGCTCCGGAGAGAAATTACAGCGGCTCATACCCCTCCTCTTTTTACTGCCTGTTTACGGCGAAGATCGGGGGTGCCCAGATGGAGCCGAGATACTCATGTGTTACCTCAGGCATCCATCTTCGTCCACTACCCTCAGACTACTCGACGTGTCTTAGTAACTCATCGAGATGTATATCTTCATGTATCTTCTTCATGTAAATAAACAATTCCTTTTGGATACTTTTCATGTGTGTATAACTACCCTGCGTTGATCTTTCACTGCCGGTTCTTCTGAAATTATGTATGCCCTGTTGTCTTCGCTTTGAAACCGGTTAAGTTCCCAGTGTTGTGAAGTAGTAGAGTCTGGGTTCGCCTGGTCGGGTGCACATGCCCTAGACCCAGCCTAAGTGCCCCGGGCAAAGACTGCACCGCGGGGCATTAGGGTTTTGGTTACTTGGTCGGGCGCATGTGTCCTAGACCAAGCCTAAATACCCCGGGCATAGGCTGCACCGCAGGGAATTAGGGTTTTGGTTACTTGGTCGGGCGCGTATGTCCTAGACCAAGCCTAAGTACCCCGGGCATAGGCTGCACCGGGGGCATTAGGGTTTTGGTTACTTGATTGGGCGCGTATGTCCTCGACCAAGCCTAAGTACCCGGGCATCGGCTGCACCACGGGACATTAGGGTTTTGGTTACTTGGTCTGGTGCGTATGTCCTAGACCAAGCCTAAGTACCCGGGCATAGGCTAAACCGTGGGGCATTAGGGTTTTGGTCACTTGGTCAGGTGTGTATGTCCTCGACCAAGCCTAAGCACCCCGGGTATAGGCTGCACCGCGAGGTATTAGGGTTTTGGTTACTTGGTCGGGCGTGTATGTCCTAGACCAAGCCTAAGTACCCTGGGCATAGGCTGCACCGCGGGGCATTAGGGTTTTGGTTACTTGGTCGGGCGCGTATGTCCTAGAATAAGCCTATGTACCCCGGGCATAGGCTGCACCACGGGGCATTAAGGTTTTGGTTACTTGGTCGGGCGCGTATGTCCTAGACCAAGCCTAAGCACCCCGAGCATAGGCTGCACCACGGGGCATTAGGGTTTTGGTTACTTGGTCGGGCGTGTAGGTCCCGAACCAAGCCTAAGTACCCCGGGCGTCGACTGGGTCGTAGGGTATTAGGGTTTTAAATTACTTGGCCGGGTGGGTAGGTCCTGAACCAAGCCAAAGTACCCTGGGCGTCGGCTGGGCTGCAGAGTATTAGGGTTTCGGATTACTTGGTCGGGCGCGTAGGTCCCGAACCAAGCCTAAATACCCCGGGTGTCGGCTGGGCCACAGGGTATTAGGGTTTTAGATTACTTGGCCAGGTGCGTAGGTCCCGAACCAAGCGTAAGTACCCCGAGCGTCGGCTGGGATACAGGGTATTAGGGTTTTGGATTACTTGGTCGTGCGTATAGGTCCCGAACCAAGCCTAAGTACCCCGGGCGTTGGCTGGGCCACAGGGTTTTAGGGTTTTAGATTACTTGGTCGGGCGCGTAGGTCCCGAACCAAGCCTAAGTACCCCGGGCGTCGGCTGGGCCGCAGGGTATTAGGGTTTTGGATTACTTGGTCGGGCGCATAGGTCCCGAACCAAGCCTATGTACCCCGGGCGTAGGCTGCACCGCGGGGGCATTAGGATTTTGACTCCCTTAGTAGCACAGTTGTCATTTTGACAGGAGCATCCCATTTTATTACTTGATTTTGCTGCAAGAGCACAGAGAGACATAGACAGTTGTTCTAAGCAAATTGCAAATCTTACCAAGGTCGGGGGGGGGGGGGGTCATAGACCGCAGCTAGACCAGGATCTCCTGCGTTTCCACCTTTCCTCTGTAGTTAGTTTTCCTGGCCCTTTGGGTTCTTCTGAGACTCTGTTCTGACCTCTCCACTGTAACATCGTCGGGACACCAACTGGTCTCCTCGAACTTCCACCACCCGGTCGCCCACCGGGAACTTAATTTTCTGGTGGTAAATAGAAACTATAGCCTGGAAAGTACTGAGAGCCGGGCGATGCAGGATGGCATTGTAGGAGGAAGGTGCGCCCACGATTAAAAAAGGAGTTCTCCGCGTTCTCTCGAGCCTGTCGTTGCCTAAAGAGAGTGACAGGGTAATTTGGCCCAGCGGCTGCACTCGGTACCCCGTGAAGTCGAACAGTGGGGTCGAGACTGGGAGCAGTTCATCCTCGTCTATCTGCATCTGTTCCCAAGCCGCTCTGTACAAAATATTCACGGAACTTCCCGTGTCTATGAAGATTCGCTTCACCTCATAATTGGCAATGCAGGCCGCTATCACTATGGCGTCCTCATGAGGAGTGATAAGTACCATTTTATTTATTATTTTAGTTGCTAAAATCCAAGTTTGGCCTATATTTTTCTTGCTTATTGTGAATTTACCCTAGGTTCTAGAAATTATTGCTATTTTAGACATAATTGCAAATTTATACCTATTTGGATTATTTGGCCACTAAATTTTGATCTATTTTTGTAGGCATGATAGGATCATGGACCTAGGGTATACTGGGTCAAACTTGAGTCGGAAGTGGACCCGGATCGAGTTATCAAGCTTCGGATTAATCTGGGACGTCTGATTCAAAAGCGGCTAGATCTGAGCCATCCGGGACCATCTAAAGCAATCCGAGCTAGTGTTGGGGCTGATCAAGCACTCTGATCATGATCTGAAGGTTTCATCCCAATCAGAGCTCATTCAACCGTTGGATCAAGCTCGAAGGGCTCTAGATTGTCCATTCAAAGATTAGGTTGTTCTGGACTATCCGTTGCACATCTGGAGGACCCGAGCTACACGAGGCAGATCCTGACCCTTGATCAACATCATCAAAGTTTGGGTCAGATCGGATGAAGATCAGCCGTTGGATTTCCTCAAATCAATCTGGGTCGTTCATTCCTAATTACTTAAGGAAAATTTCCTCAGTTTTCTTCCTCGTCGCGTCTTCGCCGCAATAGTTTCAGTCTTCGATAGTTCTTCCGTTTTGCTCCAATTTTCTTCAATCTGAAGGCGTGACCCATCAATTCCGATCTTAGAGCAAGTTCCAGATCTTTGGGAAGCTGTTGCCATGAAGTTTCCACTCCTAAATTGCTCAAGAACAGAGCTGGTTGAGGTCTCATCAACTCTGCCATTGATTGCCTTGAATCTGGTTTTGTTTCATCCTTAAACAATCTGAGCTATCTGGAGGGGTTCTCGGGTAAGCTCGGATCATTCCCAAGCCATCAGAACAATTGGACAAAGCTAGATTGAGGAGATCGAAGGGGTTTTCATATTTGAGCAGAGCTGAGCTGGTTTGATTCGTAGATTCAGTTTTCCCATCGATTTGTTGAGCTTAGGGGTTTGAGGCTCACCCTTGCGTGACGAACAATGAGTTCTTGAGCTAAGAGAAGGGGCTGATGATAGTTTCTTTAGTTAACTTCTGTTGAATTGCTGTAATTTCGATTTCTGCATTTTTCTGTCCTGAATTTTCGTATCAGCTACTTTAGTTTCAATTTCTGAATTGTTTTAGCTTCAATTGCGTTTCATTCTGCAAGTTTAATAGCTGGGGAAGAGATCGATGTGTAGTTCTTATTGAATTTTCAGTTGTTTCGCTGCAATTTCATTTATGCCGTAACTTCATTTCTGAATTTTTATCAGCTGCTGTAGTTTGTTCTAACAATTCGATTCTGTGTAAATTAGGTTCAATTCCTGCAAGTTAATCAGTAGGTAGCTTGTTTAGTGAACAAGTGTTTCAATTACAGTTGATTTCATGTTCTTTGATTGCATTCCATTTATATGGCTGGCGTATCAGTTTATTGTTTTCAGTTTCAGCTTTTTTCGTGCGTATCAGTTCTTTCATGTTGCGTATCAGTTTTTTTAGTTCTTCAATTCTATATCAGTGAGTGTAGTTTATTTCTGAAGCATTCCTGAATGTTAGTTTGATATAATTAATCTCAATTGCAAGTTGTTTTTGAAATTGTATCATCTCTGAATTTGTTTTGTATTCCTGCGCATGATTTCTGAATAAGTTTTGTGTCTGACGTGCTTAGCCCTTGAGTTCTGAATTCTCTTGCTCATCCCTGCATTTATTCATTTCTGTACATCGGTTTTTGGAATCAGTTTGAGCTTGAAATCAGTTTCTTTGCATTCATTGCATGTCTGAATTGTTAGTATTGGCCTTGGCACAAAAGTAGCAGTTTTGGCACTGTTTTGCATCAGTTTAGCTCTACATTAGAATCCCTTTGCAATTGAATTCAGTGATTTGTTTGATTTTCGCATCCCATCTGTTGTTGCATTTTATTCCTACATATAGGGTTACTTTCTTGCAATTCAATTCTGAAGTAAGCTGTTCTTATCTTGTCCAGTCTCAAATGTCGAGTTTCTCCATTCATCCTTGCCGAAAACTGCATTGATAGCCTAGCCTTCCCAGCTGATTTGATCAGCTAAGATTTCTGTATGTAATTTCAATTGCAGCACATCAGTTTCCCTTTGTCTGCGCATCAAGGTTGCCGAATTATGCATGATAAAAGTCTGCACTGATTTGTAAAAGGAGTAAACTTATCTTTTAGTGTTTGGGTTGTGCTTGAAATCAATTTCATATGCATTTGACTTGTTCATGAATTATGATATCATTTTGGCACATAAGCATCTCTTTTGCGTATCAAGTCCGTGTCATTGTTGCATTGTGTAGGAAGTAAAGTTTCGGTTGAGTGGTACTTATTGGAGTTAAATGCAATTTGTCGCGTACACCTGCACTTGAGTTCAGAATTACTCCTTGCATTTGGCTAAGTGCCTTGGTTGATTAGGTTTTCCATTAGTTGAGCTCATTGGCTGCCATATCTAATTTAAGTTGCTTGGTTCAGTTTCCTTCTTTCTATTGTGTTTTCATTTATCATTGAAACTAAACCCCAGATTCTATTTGAAACCCATCAATAATCAACGACACATAAATACAAGCTCGAATCACGCATAATCAACTAGCCCTAGGAAAAATACGACCTGTGGCCCCTTTACTACGTTTTCATATTTTGATTGCAGAAAGGGTTTCCAGCTTTTACACACATCTAAATTTTGAGACCCACACTTTCATGACACCTATCCCGGGTCCATCAAGGAGCTTCTACTTCTTCGAGGTCGGATGGCCCAAACGAGATAGTCGGGCCCGCCACCTAGCTCCCGATAGAGTAGTTTTCCAACCGTCGGGTGTACGACTTTCGGGCTCGTTAGAGTCCCCCCCCCCCAGTAGGTCCTCCGGAGATAGCCCCTACGTGACCCGAAGGAGGGCCCCGCATAGGGCCTTTGCCCTTTTGGGGATCTCTCTCCAAGGAGAGGGATCTTCGGGGTGCAGGCCCTCGGCTTCTGCCTTTGGATCGCGATCGGGACCGCGGTCAGATTTCGTTTTCCCCTGCAGGTCGTCGCCGAGGGGAAAGGCTTCACCGTGGTGGCCTTCGGTGATACCCTGACTTATTCCATTTTCTCCGAGGTTTGGTATCTACTTCCTCAGTGAACTTCTTCTTCAGGGCATGACACTCTTCTGTGGAGTGAGTCAAACTGCCATGATAATTGCAGTACTTGGGCAATGCCTCCGGCCGCTCGGTGCTACCGTCTCCACCAGCCGACGCCTACCGGCCCAGTGATCCTTGATAAGTACCATTTTGTTGATTATTTTAATTGCTAAAATCTATGTTTAACCCATGTTTTACTTGCTTAATTGTGATTTTACCCTAGGTTTTAGAACTTACCTTTATTTTGGACTTAATTACAAATTTACACATATTTGGATTATTTAGCCACTAAATTTTTGATCTATTTTTGTAGGCATGAAAGGTTTATGGACCTAGGGCATACTGGGTCAAACTTGAGTCGGAAGTGAAGCCGGATCGAGTTATCAAGCTTCGGATTAATCCGGGCCGTCCGATTCAAAAGCGGCTAGATCTGAGCCATCCGGGACCATCTGAAGCAATCCGAGCTAGGGTTAGGGTTGATCAAGCATCTGGATCAAGATCTGAAGGTTTTAGCAAAATCAGAGATCATTTGACCGTTGGATCAAGCTCGGAGGGCTCTAGATCGTCCATTCAAAGATTAGGTTGATCTGGACCATCCGTTGCACATCAGGAGGATTCGAGCTACCACGAGGCAGATCCTGACCGCAGATCATCATCATCAAAGTTTGGATTAAATCAGAGCAAGATTAGCCGTTGGATTTCCTCAAATCAATCTGAGTCGTCCATTGCCAACTACTTAATCAAAATTTCGCCCAGCTTTCTCTTGGCCGCGTCTTCCTCGCCGCAAAGTTTCTCTTCTTCGTGTTCTTCATTTCTCCGCTAGTTTTCTTCAATCCAAGGGACGCGACCCCTCAATTTCTTGCTTAGATCAAGTTCTTGATCATCAAGAGGAGGTCTAGTGAAGTTTCCAGCTTGAGAATTGCCCAAGAACAGAGCCATTGTGAGGTTTCCATGGCTCTGCTGTTTGAAGTTGTCGATCTCAGTTGCATTCCATTTCCATCACCCGGAGCTATTTGGAGGGGTTCCCTAGAGTGCTCTGACCATCCCCGAATCACCATCGCACTTGGACGCAACGAGATTGAAGAATTCGAATGGAAATTCAGATGGGGCAGAGTTTGAGCTGGGATTGAATCGCAGAGACAATTTCTTGATGATTTGCTGAGCTTACGGGTTCGAGGCCAGCCCTTGCGTGACGAACAAGGAGGATTTGAGCTAGGGAAGGGTTGAGGAGTAGTTTAGCTAGTTAATTTCAGTTCTTAAGCTGTAGTTTTATTTCTGAATTCTGTTCATTACTGAAATTTTTGTATTAGCTGTTCAGTTTTGTTTACTTAATTGTTTTTGCTTAAATTAGTTTTGATTCTGCAAGTTGAGTAGATTTATTTGCTTGTTAGTGAATCCTTTAGAATTAATCACAGTTTATTTCCTGTTTTTAGCTTGCGTGCCAATTTGTTGTTACGTGCCAAGTTTTATTTCTGATTTTTGTAGTTTCTTTTGAATCCGATTTGTGTTTAGTTTACTCCCTGCAATTGAAGACAACATTTAGGGTGTTAATGCATTAAATCTGCTTTTGTTTTCCATTCAGTTCTATTTCTGAACTCTTAGCCCAGCTTGTGCATATCAGTTAGGTTCTGCATGCCAATTTCTGAACATCCTAATTCATTCCTGTTATTCACACCACTGGTAGCTATGCTGTTAAGCTAAATTGTTTAGTTCAATTTCTGAATTTAGTCCATATCTTTATTAAGTTACAGCTAGATGCGTATCTTTATTTAGTCCATATCTTTATCAATTTCTGAAGTTTTCTTTGCATTCGATTAGTTGCCTCACATTTACTCACTCACACATCAGTTGTAGTTCTGTTTTCTTCATTAAATATCAGCTCAAAATGTCAGCTCCATTTCTGCACATAGTCTCCATTTCTGCAGAGTTCAGTTATCCATTCTAAAATTTCTGAATGCCGAATGCAATTCAGAAACATTATAGCCATTGTCCTTGTATTTGTTTTATCATATCTGCACTTGATCTCAGCTTCCATTTACACTTAGCTGATTCCAAATTCCTTCATTCATTTCTGCCCTTGGTTATTTCTGAACATTGCAGTTAGCTGCAATTCTGTGCATTTCATTCAAGTTGGATTTCAGAAGTTTTTGTCTATCCTTTCATTCAGCTTGTTCCTGAATTGATCAGATTACTTCTGCACAGAAAATTCAGCCTGTTAAAGTGTAGTGACTTCACATTCAGTGGCTTACAAATTGTAGTTTCCTTGTCTGCATGCCAAGTTGCTGAATTTCTGCATGTTCTATAAAGATTGAATTCCTGCATTGATTTATATCGGAAGTAAACAGATCTTTTGGTGTTTGGGTTATGCTGGAAATCAGCTTCATTTGCCTTTGACTTGTTTCTGAATTGGAATTTTATTTTGGCACATAAGCTTTCTTTTTTGCGTACCAAGTGTTGGTTGCATGCATTTTGTCTCAAGTGGATGTTTCGGTTTGAATGTTTTAGATCCTGAAGCTCCATCTAATTTGCAGTGGCATTTTGAAATTGAAATCAGATTTGTTTTTTTTAAAATTGCTTTAGTGCCTTGATTGAGTTAACCATTGTTATCGCTTGTTTAGTTCATCGGCTATTTTCCTTCTCTTTTCTTTGTGTTTTCATTTCCGAATTGCAACCCAAGACCCAGATTTAATTTGAAACCCAAAATTCACAAACGACACATAAATACAAGCTTGAATCACACAACATCAACTAGTCCCTAGGAAAAATACGACTTGTGGCCCCTTTACTACGTTTTCATATTTTGATTGCAAAAAGGGTTTCCAGCTTTCATATAAATATCTAAATTTGAGACCCACTTTCGTGACACCTATTTCGGGTCCATCAATCCTTCCCGGGCGGCAGGTCTTTTCCCCGCGCCGAAGTCGAGGGCTCCCTCCTGTCTGACCGAGGGGCTGCCGAAGGTGGAGCTCCAACTGGATCCTTGCGCCGAGCGTACTACACTTCCTCTACATTGACATGCTTGACTGAGCGTCCCAGCAAATCATCAAAACTGGCGGGGGGCTTCCTCACCAAGGACCGAAAGAAGTCCCCTTCAGCGAGCCCTTGGGTGCAGGCGCTGACGAGTATCTCCAATGTCGCGCTGGGTACATCCTGCACCACCTAGTTGAACCTCTGTATGTACTCCTTGAGTGGTTCCTTAGGCTTTTGCTTGAGAACGAACAGGTTGAGTGATATCTTCTGGTAGCGCCGGCTACTCGTAAAATGGTGGAGGAAGGCCGTCTTGAACTCTACGAAGGAGTTGATGGAACCCTGTGGCAACCTTTGAAACCACCATTGAGCTGCTCCAGACAAAGTGTTCAAAAACACCCGGCACTTCACCCCGTCAGTATATTGGTGCAGAAGTGCTACATTCTCGAATTTACAGATGTGATCCTCGGGATCCGTCTTCCCATCATACTCAGGAATCCCCAGCCCGCGGAACTGCTTCGGCAAGGGGTCTTCGACAATCTCGGACGAGAAAGGGGTAGAGGGAGTCTTCTGAAAGATTTTGGGCCTATCCCTCCTCCCCGATCCCTCTTGATGCCTCTTAGCGCTAGAGGCCACCGAATGGGCCTTCTCCGCCTCTCCAGGGGATTCTCTCTAAGGGCCTTGGGTTGCGCCGTCCTGTCGCCCCACAGGGGTGACAAATCTTCGGGAATGCGAGGCGGAGATTCTGGGGATCTCCTCCCTCGCCGGACCCACTGGTTGTGGGGCAACCTGTTCGATTTGGTGCTGCTCCAGGGCTTCCTTGATGGCGCTAGCCACCAGGCGGTTAAATTCCTCTCGTGTGAGGGTGAGGGGTTATCCCTCCGATCCTGCCATCGGCGCTCCTTCAGGTGCTTTATTAATTTCCCACAGATGGCGCCAAATTTGTTCCTGAAGGAGTCGTCGGCGATGGCCAGTCACTGAGGCTCAGCCCCTGTGGAGATTATTACATCAATGAGGAACTCGGGGGTCCGGCGAAAGTAACACAAGCATTAGGGGGACACGCAGGCAGGGTGTTGGAGCAATCGGCCCTAAGATGGTCCGGTGTGACCATGGGTTTTGATGTTTGGGCAAAGGGTTTAAGTTAGGATTACCCTTGTATTCTTATATGCGTATGTTGAGTGTGCAGGTTGTACTGGTTACGCATATGGACTGGACTGGATGGCCTCAGTACGGTAAAGGATGGCATGGAGGCAAGTTGGAGGCTTGCGTGCACATCTGAGGGACCTTGGTGAGCAGGGACGATGAGCTGATGGGTGCGGACTTCGAGGCATGCGTGAAGGATGGCATGGAGGCAAGTTGGAGTCTTGCATGCATCCGAGGGGCGGGAGCCGAAGATGAAGAGGGTGCGAAGGCAACAGTCGAGGCTCCAGAGGAGGAGTCAGTCGAGTCGTGAGGGTACAAGTGCTGTGTGATTGTACTCGGGAAATCCTAGGGTTCGAGTGCAGAGTGGAATATACTCGGGGAGTGTAACCCTAGGATCAGCAGGGTATCAGTCGACTGCCCTGGGGGCAGTCGACTGGTAGGTGACTGGTGAGCTGGCAAATTCGAACGTTGGGGTGTCAACGGTCGAATTTGGCTGACACCAATCGACTGCCCTGGGGGCAGTCGACTGGTAGCGAGAAATCAGCCCCGAGTTCTATTTAAAGAGGACTTCGTGGTGGCTGAGTTTCTTAACGAGTTTTGTCTTGGTTAAGGGTCAAACAGTAGTCTTTGTGCTCAGAGGTTCTCAAGGTATTGTGGTGAGGTTTCTCCACCCACAAGGAGCGACGAGAGCTAGCCGGAGGTTATCCGGGGAGTGATCCACCGACGGATTCTTGGATTAGTCACCCGGCCGGGGTGGATACCAAGTAAATCAGGTTGTTAGCGTTTGTTCTTTATTGTTAGTTTTATTATCTTGTATTTCCACTGTGCAAACTAACAACGTAGGTTGAAAGAATCGAAGAATCGCTATTCACTCCCCCCCCCTACCGTACCAGAAACGATCCTACAATTGGTATCAGAGCGAGGACCGCTCTCGATCGGACTAACTGCCGAGGGAGCACACGCTAGAGGAAAATGGAAGGAGAGGGTCCGCTAGGATGGGATATCCGGATTCCACCTTCATACGACCGCGACGATTTCACATATTGGAAAGGTAAAATGTCATATTTTTTAATGACTAATATTGAAGATTGGATGTGTATAGAAATAGGTTTCGAGTCTCCCAAGGACAAGAAGGGAAGGACTCATAAGAAGAAGATGTGGACCGAGGAGTGGACCGAGGAGCAAATTCATCAATCCGAAATCAATAATAAGGTAATCGAAATGTTAATCAATTTAATACCTAATGACATTTTGGGTAGGATTGGTGAGTATAGAGATGCTAAGGAATTGTGGAGCAAGTTAGTAGAGCTCCATGAAAACCCTACACGAGCAGAAGAAGAAAAGCCCAAGGAAATGGACTCAGTGGACTAAGAAACAATAAAAGAAACGGAAGTGTCAACATCCGAAGAGGAAGGAGTGTCCACATCCTCAAGTAAAGGAGTAGAAGAGAGTGAGAGTGCAACCTCCTCAAGAGAAGAAGAGGAGGTATCAACTTCAAAAATTGAGGGGGAGGAGAGACCCTCATCAATCCCAGATCAAGAGGAAGCATCCACATCTTCCAAGGTTGAAGAAGTCAACCTAGCCTCCACCTCCACCAAAGCAAAGAAGAAAGAGCACATCACATGCTTTGGGTGCAATGAAAATGGCACTATAAGGATAAGTGCCCAAAAGGTAAAGAGGAGATAATTCCTAAACCCAAGTCCTTTCAATTTAAATCTAATATGGGTTGTAGGAATGGAGAAGCCCAAGCTAAAAAGAGGAGAATTAGATGCTTCACGTGTGGAGAGCTAGGATACTACCACCACACGAGTGCCCAAGGAGTAAAGAATTCAAGAAGATGGAGCATCTAAGAAGATGGAAAAAAGAGGGAAGGAAGAGGCGAAGCTCACGACATGGAGGGACTCCAAAGGTAAGGAAGGTAATTCCTAACCTTAAATTTAAATGCAATTCAAATTTAAATTCCTCCATGAATGTTAAAGATAATACAAATCATTCATCCATGCATGCTAGAACTCATGAAAAATGCTTGATGGTGCATAACCATGGCTTTAAGAATAATGATAGGAACAGGAATAACAAGGTAGATCATAACTCTAGGAAAAGCATGCATCATGTTAGGCCAAAGACCTATGTACCTAAGGATCAAGGCACAAATCCCAAGAAGAGAAGGAATGTGCCTAGAAAGGAGAATAGGTCTAGAAATGTCCAAAGTGGACATATGGACACCAAGGTCAAAAACTTAGAAAAGGAAAATCAAGCCTTAAGGGCAAGGCTTGATACATTAGAAAAGACCCTAGAAAGATTCAAAGTTGGGTCTAAGGGCCTAGACATGGTGTTGGGTAGTTTGAAACCCAACTATGATAGATCGGGTTTGGGTTACCGGTCTAAGACCTCCAAGGCCAACAAAAAGAAATATGCTAGGAAGGCATATGATCATGGCAAGGAGGGAAAGTCCAAGGATGGCAAGGGGGTGCCATCCCAAGGGAAAGAAAAGGGCTTAACCAAAGACAAGGTGTCTAAGGTTAAGAGAGTCCGTTTTGTAGGCCAAGAATCACCAGAGGCACACCGGTGTGGTCTAATGTGGGTTGAGTCATCTAGGGAGGTGGCTAGGGCTCTGAGCTTAAGGGGGAGCTCTAAGAGCCTTTGGGGTCCATGGTAAATGGATCTCAAGAAATGATCCTTAGGAAGGTTAGGAAATTAAATGAAATATGCCAAAAAGGGTTAGAAGACTTGGGTAAGTCTTAATCCTAGGTTTTGACACATTAAAAAGAAGAGTTAGGAGAAAAAGGTGAAAATGAGGTGTAATTGAGAAAATTAAGGTTTAATGGGTAAATATCATGTAATTCAGTGGTAGAAATGAACTATGATCAAGGATAAGAAGAAATAGTAAGGAGAAGTTGAAATTAGAACTTTTGGGAGAAGGTTATTTGATACACTTTAAAAGAAGTAAAGTTTCATGCCAATCTTGGGATCTGGAGTACATTTATTTGGAAACGTATTTTCCCCAAGTAGATATTGGCTTCACAAATCTCCCCATAAAATTTCAAATTTTTTGAAGATTTGTAGAATTTTTAGGACATTTCTGAAATTAGGACTGAAAACCTGAAAATCAGGTAGCAGCCGACTGCCCCAGGGGGCAGTCGACTGATCAATGCTCAGAAACTCTCTGTGAGTTTTGGCAGTCGACTACCCTCAGCCCAGGAGCTCTCTGGTTGCTTTGACAGTTGACTGCCCATTTGGGCAGTTGACTGATCACTGAGAGTAGGCATAAAAAGGGCATTTACAAAATTGGATCATGGGATATGGTTTAGGATTAGAATTCTTGATTAAAATCTTATATTCCTTGAAAGAAATGTTATCCCATGATTTAATGAGGATTTATTGGAAATCTTGAAAATCAAGGAAGGTTGATAAGTTTCCCTAGGTACCTAAGGTTTAGAGGTTAAAAAAAAAGGAAAATTGAGGACAACTCCATGTGTCGAATTATGATGGGTAGCTTTAACAGACACATGGAATTAGAAACATATTAGAAATTCAATACAAATGCCAAATCCTTAAGAAATTAAAGTCAAGCACACTTGATATTTTCATGAAATCATTTTCTTCTAGGATAGGGTATATCCTAGCAAGTGTGCTTGCAAATCTTTAGAGTTTTTAAGGTTGTGTTGAGTTTTTTTGGCACTAAGGGAAAGATTGCTTGAGGCAAGTCTATGATAGTGTCAAAGGGGGAAGAACTCGGGTGTTGGGTTGTGTATAACTCAACGTGGTGTTTAGGAGGTTAAGTTGGGTAGAACTTAACCTAGGAAAAATGAAAATTGGGAGAAGGCATGGGTAAAGGGGGAGGTTGCCTCCTAGGTGCCTTAATTTTCATTTTGAAATTTTTGGATTTTGTGTCAAACTTTAAATAGTGATAGATACATGGGTAGATGTATTTTTCCCAAGTATGTATGGGTACCACAAAGTTCTCCACGAAATTTAGGAATTTTTAGAGATTTGTGAAATTTCTGGCGTATTTCTGAAAATGGCCAGAAAAGCTGAAATCTAGAGTATCAGTCGACTGCCCCTTTGGGCAGTCGACTGCCAAGTGCTGATTTGTGTATCAGCAGCTGGTTTGGGGTCCAAGTGATGAGAAACAAGTGTATGGGGGTCTAGTACACTATGTTTAGGATCATTAGGGATTTAAAGAACCAATAATTGGGATATTGTTGGGTTCTTTTTGATGTGTGGCAAAGGGGGAGAAATGTTAGGTTTAAGTGGGAAACCCAATACCTTTGCTAGAAACCCTAGGTTTAGGGGGAGCATGGTTGCTCCCTTCGGGGCGTAAGGGGAACCTTGGAGAGGTTCTTAAAAAGCCTTTGTAAGTCCAATGTAAGGGGAGCTTGGGAGAAGTTTTAAAAAGCCCGTTGTGTGGAAAAGTCTAGCTTGGAGGGCTAGGTGTTGGAAAATCCTAACTTTGAGGGTTAGGTGTGAAAAGTCCTAGCTTGGAGGGCTAGGTGTTGGAAAATCCTAACTTTGAGGGTTAGGTGTGAAAAGTCCTAGCTTGGAGGGCTAGGTGTTGGAAAATCTTAACTTGGAGGGTTAGGTAGGAAAATCCTAGCTTGGAGGGCTAGGTGTGTAAAAAATCCTAACTTGGAGGGTTAGGTGTAGGATGTCTTGGATAGGATCCAGACATGCATTGCATATGCATTCATTTTAGCATGGTTTTTGCTATTGACTACTATCTTGTTTTCCCTAACTTAAACGTATTGCCAAACATCAAAAAGGGGGAGATTGTTGGAGTAATCGGCCCTAAGATGGTCCGGTGTGACCATGGATTTTGATATTTGGGCAAAGGGTTTAAGTTAGGATTACCCTTGTATTCTTATATGCGTATGTTGAGTGTGCAGGTTGTACAGGTTACGTATATGGACTGGACTGGACGGCCTCAGTACGATGAAGGATGGCATGGAGGCAAGATGGAGGCTTGCGTGTGCATCTGAGGGACCTTGGTGAGTAGGGACGATGAGCTGATGGGCGCGGACTTCGAGGCATGCGTGAAAGATGGCATGGAGGCAAGCTGGAGTCTTGCATACATCCGAGGGACGGGAGCCGAAGATGAAGAGGGCGCGAAGGCAATAGTCGAGGCTGCAGAGGAGGAGTCAGTCGAGTCGTGAGGGTACGAGTGTTGTGTGATTGTACTCGGGAAATCCTAGGGTTCAAGTGCGGAGTGGAATGTACTCGGGGAGTGTAACCCTAGGATCAGCAGGGTACCAGTCGACTACCCTGGGGGCAGTCGACTAGTAGGTGGCTGGTGAGCTGGCAAATTCGAACGTTCGGGTGTCAATGGTCGAATTTATCTGGCACCAGTCGACTGCCCTGGGGGCAGTCGACTGGTAGCGAGAAATCAGCCCCGAGTCCTATTTAAAGAGGACTTCGTGGTGGCTGAGTTTCTTGATGAGTTTGGTCTTGGTTAAGGGCCAAACAGTAGTCTTTGTGCTCAGAGGTTCTCAAGGTGTTGTGGTGAGGTTTCTCCCCCCACAAGGAGCGACGAGAGCTAGCCGGAGGTTATTCGGGGAGTGATCCACCGACGGATTCTTGGATTAGTCACCCGGCCGGGGTGGATACCAAGTAAATCAGGTTGTTAGCGTTTGTTCTTTATTGTTAGTTTTATTATCTTGTATTTCCGCTGTGCAAACTAACAACATAGGTTGAAAGGATCGAAGAATCGCTATTCAGCCCCCCCCCTCTAGCGTACCGGATACGATCCTACACAGGGGTCTGGCGGAGTCCACTCCGACGCTAAAGTTAGTAGGTTTCCTGAATTGTGGTGAGAATAAAAGACAGTATGTAAAAACGAGAGATCGTAACCCCCTTACCAGAGGGGTTGGTCTACCTTTTATACTGGTGTCAACAGCCAAGTCGTGCCCCCTTTATCGGTGCCACATCTCCGATACTTATGCTGCGCCCCCTACTTTCGGTGATAAAGGGATATCCTTTGAATCAGTCTGCACCGTTATCACTCTTTCTCTCGTTGAGACGTTCGGGGGGTGTGTGGACTTTTTCTAGCGGGGATGATTGCCCGCATTGAGCGGGGGGAGGTCGGCACCCGGGGTCGGCTGTTGTGAGGACTCCGCCTCCCGAGGTGGGCTCGGGGATCTTAGGGTGCGATATCTCCAGAAGTACTCTCGGGGCCCGGCCTTCCGGGGGGCTTCTGCGAGGGATCCTTGGACTAACCTTCCCAAGCGCGCCCCCGAGGGGGGCCCCGGGGCCCAAGGAGGGAGGTTATGTCGTGTCCCTGGCTTCTTCATCCCTTGTGTCGGGCACGGGCTATCCAGCCCCATCAGATACTGAAATAATTTTTCATACATTTTTGTAAGTCATTCTGATTAGTTTAATATTTCCCTTAACGTGTTTTAAGTTTTGATGTGGTCAAAGGGAAAGAAATAGGATTAAGTTAAGGGGAAGGGTTAATTTTAAATTTTTTTGTGCTTACATTGTCATATATTTATTCTTGTGTTATTTTTATGTTCGTTTACCCTGACTTCACTCGGGTTGATGCACATCAAAAAGGGAGAGATTGTAAATACCCAGGTAGGTTTTGATATGGTCAACCGAGTCAAGTTAGATCCTATTGTGTTTGATCCATGTGTCTATGTGTACAAGAACTTAGGAGCGCAGGAGGTCGAGCGAAAAACGTAGTGGCCAAGAAGGATGGCATGGGAAGGGAGCCGACGAACTTGGTGCATCCGAAGGACGCGATGTTCTACAGAAGAGTATGTCAGTGGAGCGAGAAAGACGCGCGTGATGTCCGAGGGACAAGAAGCCTGGGGAAGCTCATTCGAGGAGAAGGTCGGAGGAGGGTTCGGGTGAGCCCAACTCTGGAAGGTTAAAATCATCCAAGAAGACCCGCTAGAGACTGGTCAGCATGGAGCTAACCAAAGTCACCCAGGCTCTCGGGCGCCCGTATGCTTTAGGGTGCCCGAGAATGAGGGTGCCCCTATGCACTCGGGCGCCCCTATTGTCGGGTGCCTGAGAATGAGGGTGCCCCTATGCACTCGGGCGCCCCTACTACCGGGTGCCCCAGTGCATACAAGCGCCTGAGAAGTGGATTCTATCTCCACCTTTACCATTTGCGAATGTTGCGAAGCGGATAGCTTCCAAGCCACGTGTTAGGCACCCCCAAGCACTTGGGCGCCCCTGTTATGTCACGTCAGCATTCGGATAATGTTCTTTTCATTCTGTGAAAGGCTTCTCCGCCCGAAGGAGTTGTTCAGGAGAATCGATCTATATTTTATCTTGGATTAGCAACATTCCTGGTTGCAAATCAAGTAACTGTCTGGCCTCTTTCTTTATCTGTGTTATTTCATTTTGATGTTATTATTTTTTGTGTAAATTAACTTCCATCATTGTTGAGCAAGGACAAGAGATCATTTTTTTTACAGGGGCAATTCACCCCCCTCTTACCAACCACATGATCTCCGACACACCAATTCAGAGTGACCCACCCCGCTCTGGTACCAATTGTTGGATCAAAAGGAGTGCCAGAGGAGGTGAATAGCGCGCTTTGTATGTGTTTCAAAATCATTCAAAACAACAGAATCATGTAGCGGAAATAATAAAGGCATAATAAGAAATTTAGTAATTTTTACTTGGTTCACAGCTCATGGTTACTACTTCAAGGCCCGCAGTCAGTTTGACCACTTCGTTGGGCAATCATTATCAACCTTCTTCCCAAAAAACAAGAAGGCTCATTCCTTTACAAGTATGGGGTTTGACAATAAGCCAACCAAATCTTAGAATATTAAAGCACAAAAGAACAAGAGTAATAGAAAACAACTCACTATGTGTTACCAAAAGCTAGGCTCGTTTGAGCTTGTAGTGGTGTCGTGTCATTGTTGTATCGTTGAGGCTTGAGTGTGATAGAGATTTGGCATGTCGAAAATGTAGAGGAGCACATGAAGATGAAGATAGAAGTTCTATTTGAGGCTGTTATTCGAGACTTGTTTTATAGGCTGATCCAAGCACCTAAATCGACATAGGGCACCTCTAACAACCCCTATCCGATCCTTGTTTGTGTTGGTGCTTGGATGGCTATAGAGGGTGGGTGAATGTAGCCAGACACAAAACATAGCTTTTTTTGAACTCTCTGCACTCAATGGTTAGCAGCAGCGGAAACAAACAACACCAATAGAAATGTAGAAATGAAAAACAAACCAAACAGATGCTAACTCGAGGATGTACATGGTTCGGGGATAACTTGCCCCTACTCCTTAGCGTGCCCGTAAAGTGGGTGATCCCTTGATCGTCGGCAGATCAAGCCCCAGTGAACCCCGGATAGCAACTGTCTCCTTCTCGGTGGAGAAACCTCTCCACACAAAGTCTCCAAATGATACAAGTTAAGCTCACGAGACAATAGAAGGAATCCTCACACAAGTCTCACAGGAATGCTCAAGCAAAAACTACACACAGAGAGCTCAACCCCACAGCCAAAAACGTCACTCATTTTTCTGTTGGTTCTCCCGCTCCTCTGCATCCCAGTTTCTTCTTAAGCTTCCTCTCCTCGTCGCCAAGCTTCATCAGCATCCACTGAGCACAGCCTGAACCCACTGACCTCCCTGAGCACTCAGTCCACTGAAGACCTCTTCAGCTGAGCCTCCATCAGTCGCCAGCGGCACCTCAGAAGCCGTTGAAACCTGAGAAGAGAATACATACAAACCTGCTCAATGGAAAGTCCCCAGTTGACTCTCCTCCATTGTTTAAATCCTCCCTGTAACACCTGCACACTCATCAGAAGCTTAGCAAAGCGTATCACAAAGAAATCGGCAGTGTATCAGAGAAGACGCAGAGAAAACAGACGTGATCAGAGCGTCTGACAGTGATTTCAAATTAAAGTTCAGGCACTGATCGGTCACCAGACCGATCAGGGTAATCCCTGAACGATCAGGCTCCAGCCTGATCGGTCCACAGTGAGAAACTGGAAATCGCGGAATTCTTGTGATCGATCACACTGACCGATCACAGATCGTGGATCGGTCACCGATCCAGCACTTGCTGGAGGAATTCCAGCTCTCGCAGGCCAAATCCTCTGATCGGTCCCCGGACTGATCCGGTTGTGCCCTGATCGGTCTGGTGACTGATCAGGTCTCTCCCTGACCAATCAGGATCCATCCTGATCGGTCTGGGTGAGGAACTCACGATATTTGATTGGTCAAGCTGACCGATCAAGGTTTCCTCCCAAATCTACTGACATCTTCTCTGATCGTTCACCAGAACAATCAGAAGCCCAACAGAAACCTTTCTATTCTCTCCCTGATCGGTCACCAGACCGATCAGACTTCTGTAGATCGGTCACCAGACCGATCCACAAAAGGAGTTCGTACCAACTCCCTGATCGGTCACCAGACCGATCCAGCTTCAATCAATCCAACCCTATGTCAAGAGAACGGGCTCCCTAGCCTTCTCTTACTCGTGCTCAGTCCCCCGGACCAAGACTCTATGCCCAGCTTCACTCACTGGGACTTCATTCAACCTAGCTTCACTCACTAGGACCTGGCTTTACTCACCAGGGTTTCGGTCACCTGGCTTCACTCACCGGGACCCGGCTTCACTCACCGGGATTTCATTCAACCTAGCTTCACTCGCTAGACCTGGCTTCACTCACCAGGATTTCAATCACTTGGCTTCACTCACCAGGACCCGGCTTCACTTACCGGGATTTCAGTCACCTGGCTTCACTCATCAGGACCCGGCTTCACTCACCGGGGTTTCAGTCACCTGGCTTCACTTACCAGGACCCGGTTTCACTCACAGGGATTACAATCACCTGGTTTCACTCACCAGGACCCGGCTTCACTCACCAGGATTTCAGTCACCTGGCTTCACTCACCAGGACCCGGCTTCACTCACTGGGGTTTCAGTCACCTGACTTCACTCACCAGGACTCAGCTTCACTCACCGAGATTTCGTGCCCAGCCCCTGACCAGGACTTAAATCGTAGTCACTTAACCAAACTTAAATCGTTGTCAACACCAAAACAACAATCGGGCCATACTGCATCAACAATCTCCCCCTTTTTATTGTTTGACAACCCGATTTAAGTTTAGGTATTAATGATCAATTGAAACCAATTCAATTATCGCAAGGGAATCAAAATCCTCCCCATACAATAGCAAACCCTAAACTTAATCAATCATTCTCTCCCCTTTGTCAAACAACGAAAAGGGTATGGTTATTAAGTTTAAAACATAACTCCCCCTTAAATGAGGGTCTCTCCCCAAACTCAAAATAATCAAAGGATAATTTTTTAATTGCATATGAAAACATATACAAAGTATATCATGGTCAAACACGTATATGTTTCATATGACAAGTAAGGAATGCAGCTTCATCAGACTGATGATTAATACAGAGAAATTTCTGATTTATCTATGAATGATCTATTTTTAAAAAAAAATCAGTAACTCTGATTCATTCACGATCAGACTGCATTAACAATTGATATTTCAGAAACATGTTTGTTCAATCCAAAACTCATCCGACCACACGGGTGTAGACAGTAGGTATTTCAGAAAAATTTCTGAAACACGACATGAGTTTCTTGACTAACAGTTATTCCTCATCAAAGAATAAAAATCATGACTCAACCAACCCTTTCTTATGAATTTTAAAAATTCCAACACAGGTTTGTATCGAATCAACATTAGGTTTGATCCAAGTATGATGAGTATGTTCCAATTGTAATCGGTTTGTATCAGATTTGTATCAATATAATCAGTAATCTGATACAATTTGATGAAAAGGGATCGAGCTGAGGAGTTTTTGGATCAATTAGTAAGTTCCCTGATCTGATCGGTCACCGGGCCGATCAGAAGAACCCTTGATCGATCATCAGACTGATCAGGGTAAGTCCTGATCGGTCAGTGGACCGATCAGGTTTGATACAGGAGTTTGTTTGTTTCAGAAACTTGTTTGTTTCGATCAGATTTCAAAATGAAATTTCAGAAATCTGATATGTTTCAAAAATTTGTTTGTTTCAACTCTTAACCACTCCTAAACCCTAACTCAATTAGATTAATCCATTTGATCCTAAAGGGGGTTCCCTTAACCAAGCTTTATTCCATGTCAAGAATCAAGAATTTCTATGGATTAAGAAAATACCAAAAATAGGTTTATGTCAATTTCAATGAATGATCAATTATGTTCCACTTTTGATCAGTTTTTCAATTTTGATCGGTTTGTATCAGTGTGTACATAATTTTGATAATCTAATTTAGTCCATAAATACAAAGTTTAGAGCTTGATACCTAAAGCCATGGTAAGCTTGATTGTGATGAGCTAGATGTTGGGGATATATATATATATATATATATATATATATATGCTAAGTCCTAGAACCTTAATTTAGTTTGATACAAAGAAGGCACTAAATCATAGAACTTAAGTAGTGAATGTTAAAGCCCATGTTCTTTGTTTGGTTATGCCTTGTTAGTACAAACTATATGTTAAAACTTGTTCTTCAGCATGCATTCATGTTGTATAACACATACAAGAATATAGACACCTTAGGCTTGAGATAAGGCATTTCATAAACCATAAATTGCAACAATAAAACTAATTATCCTAAGCAATCCATGATAAGAACAAGTTATGAGTCAATCTAAACCATCCATGTAATATCATTTTTCATGTTGATTTATTTTGAAACTAGTTTAACCTTGTACATGGATATACTATCAATTGTTGCATGAAAAGTTTTCTTACTACCCAAATGAGATTCCATAAATCACTACATTCATGAGTATATCATTAGCCTTGTGTTTGAAGCACCAAATATCAACCACCCATGTTGATAGATGCTCCCCCTCAATTAATGCTATACAATTCTAAATATAGAGATTTTAGGTACCCAAATTTTGGGACCTAAAGAATCTTCAATGAAAGACTTTGGCACCCATGCCTTAGTCATTTTCTTTCTAACTTTTTGAAACCTAGAATTATTTGATGATCTAAAATGTGTTCTTGACATCAAAGAGACGAAACTAGGTTCTTTAGGTCGGTAGTCCTATACCGGCCTTATTGTAGACTGCTCTTTGAGAATGTAAGACCATATCTAAGGTTTTGGAGCTAATTGAAAACTTCTCAAGAATATTCTTGAGATTTTCAATTTCGCTCTTCAAGTCCTTATTCTCATCCTCAAGAGCATTAACATGTAAATCATTGTTATCATGATCCTTAGATGTTTTCAATTTGTCTACTTCTAATCTCAATAACTTAACCTTGTTCTTAGATTTATTGAGCAAATTGGTTAGGCATGCAATTGTCCTATAGCACTTGTCCAACACGGGAGAGATTACCTCTTCATCATCCGAAGATGATGAAGGCGCGGTTGAGGAGCTACTCACTTCGTCTTCACTCTCCTTATTTGACTCTTCTAAGGACATGAAAGTCGCGTGACAGTAGGTCTTCTCCTCCTCCTTTTCCTTCTTCTTCTCCTTCTTCTTCCTTCGGTCACCTGCCACAAATGCAATCCCCTTCTCCTTGGGGCTTTCGTTAGAGATCTCATGTAATTCCATTTCACAAAATAGATCTTCTAATTTGACAATTGACAAGTCCTTGGATACCTTGTAGGCATCCACCATGGATGACCACAAGGCATTCCTATGAAATGATTTAAGGACATACCTTACAAGATCTCGATTTTCTACCTTTTCATTTATGGAATGCAAGCCGTAGAGGATCTCCTTGAGTCGTCTATGGAGTTCACATACCTTTTCATTTTCTTCCATGGAAAGGTTTTGGAGTTGGCTGAGGAGAAGGTCCTTTTTGGCTGTCCGGGTGTCTTGAGTTCCTTCATGGAGAACAATGATTTTGTTCCAAAACTCTTTGGCACTTGTGAAAGGACCCACCTTGATCAACTCCTCCTTGGTCATCCTGCATTGCAAGGTGACCACGGCTTTAGCAACGGCTTCTCGCTTCCGGATTTGTTCTGCCGACCACCTTGAGAACTCGAGTTCTTTTCCTTCGTCATCCTTTGGAGGGATGAAACCCTCCTTCACAGCAAACCACATGCTGATGTTGGTCTTGAAATAGTACTCCATCCTTGACCTCCAATATGAAAAATCTGATCCATCCAAAAATAGAGATCTGTTTGTGCTCAACCCTTCTCTTCCCATCGCCATCTTGTAGACTCTCGGATGTTAAGCCGTTTGAATAGAGCCCCAAGCTCTGATACCACTTGTTGGTGCTTGGATGGCTATAGAGGGGGGTGAATGTAGCCAGACACAAAACATAGCTTCTTTTGAACTCTCTACACACAATGGTTAGCAGCAGTAGAAAAAACAACACCAAAAGAAATGCAGAAATGAAAAACAAAGCAAACAGACGCTAACTCGAGGATGTACAAGGTTCGGGGATAACTTGCCCCTACTCCTTGGCGTGCCCGTAAGGTGGGCGATCACTTGATCATCGACAGATCAAGCCCCGGTGAACCCCGGATAGCAACTGTCTCCTTCTCGGTGGAGGAACCTTTCCACACAAAGTCTCCAAATGATACAAGTTAAGCTCACGAGACAATAGAAGGAATCCTCACACAAGTCTCACAGGAATGCTCAAGCAAAAACTACACACAGAGAGCTCAACCCCACAGCCAAAAACTTCACTCGTTTTTCTGTTGGTTCTCCCGCTCCTCTACTTCCCAGTTTCTTCTTAAGCTTCCTCTCCTCGTCGCCAAGCTTCGTCAGCATCCACTGAGCACAGCCTGAACCCACTGACCTCCCTGAGCACTCAGTCCACTGAAGACCTCTTCAATTGAGCCTCCATCAGTCGCCAGCGGCGCCTCAGAAGTCGTTGAAACCTGAGAAGAGAATGCATACAAACCTGCTCAATGGAAAGCCCCCAGTTGACTCTCCTCCATTATTTGAATCCTCCCTGTAACACCTGCACACTCATCAGAAGCTTAGCAAAGCGTATCACAAAGAAATCGGCAGTGTATCAGAGAAGATGCAGAGAAAATAGACGTGATCAGAGCGTCTGACAGCGATTTCAAATTAATGATCAGGCACAGATCGGTCACCAGACCGATCAGTGATGACCCTGATCGGTCACCAGACCGATCAGGATAATCCCTGAATGGTCAAGCTCCAGCCTGATCGGTCCACAATGAGAAACTGGAAATCGCGGAATTCTTGTGATCGGTCACACTGACCGATCACAGATCGTGGATTAGTCACCGGATCGATCCAGCACTTGCTGGACGAATTCCAGCTCTCGCAGGCCAAATCCTCTGATCGGTCCCCGGACCGATCCGGTTGTGCCCTGATCGGTCTGGTGACTGATCAGGTCACTCCCTGACCGATCAAGATCCATCCTGATCGGTCCGGGTGAGGAACTCATGATATTTGATCGGTCAAGCTAACCGATCAAGGTTTCATCCCAAAGCTACTGACCTCTTCTCTGATCGTTCACCAGAACGATCAGAAGCCCAACAGAAACCTTTCTGTTCTCTCCCTGATCAGTCACCAGACCGATCCACAAAAGGAGTTCGTGCCAACTCCCTGATCGGTCACCAGACCGATCCAGCTTCAATCAATCCAACCCTAAGTCAAGAGAACGGGCTCCCTAGCCTTCTCTGACTCGTGCTCAGTCCCCCAGACCAAGACTCCGTGCCCAGCTTCACTCACTGGGACTTCATTCAATCTAGCTCCACTCACTAGGACTTGGCTTTACTCACCAGGGTTTCGGTCACCCGGCCTCACTCACCGAGACCCGGCTTCACTCACCGGGATTTCATTCAACCTAGCTTCACTCGCTAGGACCTGGCTTCACTCACCAGGATTTCAATCACCTGGCTTCACTCACTAGGACTCGGCTTCACTCACCGGGATTTCAGTCACCTGACTTCACTCACCAAGATCCGGCTTCACTCACTAGGGTTTCAGTCACCTGGCTTCACTCACCAGGACCCGGCTTCACTCACCGGGATTACAATCACCTGGTTTCACTCACCAGGTCCCGGCTTGACTCATCGGGATTTCAGTCACCTAGCTTCGCTCACTAGGACCCGACTTCAATCACCGGGGTTTCAGTCACTTGGCTTCACTCACCAAGACCCAGCTTCACTCAACGGGATTACGTGCCCAGCCCCCGACCAGGACTTAAGCCGTAGTCACTTAACCAAACATAAATCGTTGTCAACACCAAAACTGTTGGTGCAGATTGCACCTTAGTCAAACTTGTGTTTTGATAATGGCAACATAAGTCAAAAGTTAAGTCTTTCTTGTTTTCTAACAACTTAATCTAGTGTGCAGTTTCAAGCCCTAGCGAAGGACTGTTAGGCACTAGCGAAGGACTGCCAGTTTCAAGCCCTAGCGAAGGACTGCTAGGCACTGGCGAAGGACTGCCAGTCTCAAGCCCTAGCAAAGGACTGCTAGGCAACTGGCGAAGGACTGCCAGTTTACAAGACCTGACAAAGGACCGTCAGGCAAAAGTCCAACCAAAGGAGTGGTTGGGATCAGGTAAATTCTCCCGAGAGGAGTAGGTGAGGACGTGTTCCCCGTCGAGGGAACAGTAGGCGTCGGTTCGACCTAGGGCTCCATTTTGGAGACCAAAGTCAGAACCAAGACAGCTAAGGCTGTATAAAATAATAATTAATTATGTTATTGTGTTTTGGACTAACCCTGGATGCAGGACCGAAGGAACGTGTGTCTGCAACTCAGAGAGCCTCAAAGGAGTGAGGCAGCAGCTGAGTAAGGCGCCCTGAGTGTCCAGGGCGCCCTCAAGGTGAACCAGAACCAAGCGAAGCAAAAAGAGCTTCGGCTGCTTAATGGGCAAGGTGCCCTCAGCAGCGAAGGCGCCCTCGTCAGCGAAGGCGCCCTCAGCAGCCAAGGCGCCTCCAGCCCAAGACTGCGAAGCTTCAACTTCATCCACAGCCGAAATTTCTGCGCGGAAGAAGTCAGCCAAGGCGCCCTCTGCGACCAGGGTGCCCCAGAGGTCAAACCTCATCCCTATTCCGGTGGGATAACACTTGACCGAGCGAAGCGCGGATCGGCTGACACGTGGCAGGGCGCCCCCGAAGTCCAGGGCGCCCTAGGTGCTATAAATAGCACCCCTCGACCCCAAGCTTCAAATCAACTTCGTTCTAAAGCT
This sequence comes from Boesenbergia rotunda, assembly GCA_024364735.1. Taxonomy (NCBI): domain Eukaryota; kingdom Viridiplantae; phylum Streptophyta; class Magnoliopsida; order Zingiberales; family Zingiberaceae; genus Boesenbergia; species Boesenbergia rotunda. The sequence goes on from JAGFNQ010007928.1 coordinate 41,963, forward strand.
TCCACGCTCTTCTACGCTCGCGCCTTGCTCCAGAAACGCCTCACCTCGAGCCAACGACGTCCCGCTGCCCCGAAAAGAATCGATACACTCCGGACGTCGGTAACGAAGAGTTTAATATTTTATTATTATTTTATTGCACTCTCTTTGTAATTGAAATCATTGTAACCTATTTGCGCGAATATAGAATTGCCCAAAGTAAACGGTCAACGACCGTGGGCCTTGGAGTAGGAGTCGACACAGGCTCCGAACCAAGTAAAAACCACTGTGTCTTTGTGCTGTGTCTCGTATTTTTATTTCCGCTCTGCACTTACTATTAGTTTTCCGAAAAAGAGCGATTTCCGATATTCACCCCCCCCCTCTATCAGTTTTTTCACGATCCAACAAGTGGTATCAGAGCGGGGTTATTCAAACTTGGTGCAACCACCAGTTTGAAAATTTCTTTTTGGATTTTCAAATTTTTTAAATATTTTTTTCGTTCGATTTTTTTTGTTAATCGAGGTTGGTGCAACACCCCTCGATATTTTATTTCCTAATCCAGCACTACTAATCCAAGACCTAGTCTTGGAAAATTTGTTTTTTTTGTTAGTTTTTTGTTATAGATCCAATGGCCATGCAAGAGGGATTCAGCACCGCCAGACCTCCACTTTTCAGTGGAGAAGACTTTTCTTACTGGAAAAGTCGCATGGAGGTCCACCTGAAAACTCAGGTGGATATGTGGATCATCATCCAGTCCGGTCTGGAGATCCCCAAAAACGCCGAAGGACAACCACAAAGCTACTCCGAGTGGGACAATACTCTAAAGCGCAAAATAGAGGCCGACGCAAAAGCAACGCAAACCCTACAATGCGGGCTGACAAAGGAAGAGCTGAACCGAGTGGGCCCTTTCAACAGTGCAAAAGAGCTATGGACAAAACTAATTGAGCTGCACGAAGGGACTTCAGACACCAGGATCAGCAAGAGGGATCTACTGCTGAATAAACTCTACACTATCAAGATGACCGACAATGAAACAGCAGCCCAGCTCCACGCACGAATCCAGGAGGTAATGAACGGTCTTCACACAATAGGTCACAAGGTTGAAAACCGTGACCTAATAAGGTATACTCTAAACGCCTTTCCTAGAAACAACTTGTGGGCATCTATGGTAGATGCATACAAGGTCTCTAGAGATCTTTCTAAAATAAAATTAGATGAGTTGTTTTCCGAACTAGAACTGCACGAACAAACTAACACCAATGTGGTCGAGAGAGGTGTTGCTTTTCTTGCAGGCAAAACTAAAAAGACAACGAAGAAGAAGCTCGAACCTGAACCCGTGTCTAACTCTGACTCAGATTCAGAAGACGAAGAAGGAGAACAAACTAAGCTGGTCCGGCTCGCTCGAAACTACTACAAGGAGCTGAAGAACCAAACCAACAAAAGGAAAACCGGCCGAAGAAAGGACGAACCAACTGAACCCGCGAACAAGCCTAATGTGACCTGCTACGAGTGCAAGAAAAAGGGCCACTACAAAACAGAGTGTCCAAATCTGAAAGAGTCCAAGAAGACGAGAAGAAAGAAGGCACTACAAGCAACCTGGGACGAGTCTTCCTCAGAAGAAGAAGAAGAGGCACCTCAGTCCAATCTCCTAGCTCTGACCGCCTCAGAAAAAGTCGAGTCAGAATCAGAACAAGAGGACGGCGAGCTGACCTTCACAGAAGACGGAGAAATAAAGGTAACTGGTTTTAATAAATTGTAATTAAGTGAGTTGATTTCTTTTCTTTCTCGAGACTTGGCTAAAGCCAAACTCCGAGTCGAATCCCTCCGACAGGAAGTAAAACTCCTGAAAGAGGGAGCTGACTCTAAACCCTTAACCGAGAAGGTTCAGGAAGGAACTTCTATTCAAGTTGAAAAACTTGAAAAGGAAAACTCCTCCCTGAAAACTCAGGTTAAGGAATTTAGAACAGCTTTAGAACGATTTACATCTGGTTCCAAGGGTCTTGACATGATCCTTGGAAAACAGAAATCAGTTCTAAATCGATCCGGACTTGGCTACCGAACCAAATCCCGACAAAGATCATATTTGTCTGTACTGAATCAGTCCAGAGGAAAAATTCAGGCATGGGTACCTAAACTGTGCCTGAACAAACCAACTGGATCAAATCAGTATTGGATCCCCAAGGACAAGATTCACATCTTGCCTAACCATCACCGTGGCTTTAGTCCAGGGGGAGCCAAACTGAAAACTATTTTCATTATTAGATAAACTTGTTATTATTGATTTAAATTGCTTGATTGTTTGCCTGTTTACTTAATTTCTGCAATATACCATGCTTAGACTTAGGCTAGCTTAAGGACCAAACAAACTTAACTGAAATTTGAAAACATAGTATTGGTTGGAGGTGAGATGATAGTACGTTGGGGAAACCAATTCTAATAAGATCAAGTTTACTTGGTCTCTTTAGACTGGTGAAACCAGCCGAAGCTACCGATCCAAAAACCAAACTAGTTAGACCAGAAATTTTTCAAAAAATAATTTTGAAAATGAAATTTCATTAAAAGGCTTTGTCAAGGAAAGGGTGGATGATCCCATAAGGCTTCGGCCAAAGAAGGCCTAGTGCCTCGCCAAGACCTGGAAGCCAATTTTTGAAATTCAAATTCAAATTAATTTTTGTCAAATTCGAATCTAACACAAAATTTCAGCTAAGTATAGATTTAAAACATCTTTTCAAAAATTTCAAAATTAATTAATTAAACTTTCAAAATTTAATTATCCTTCAAAATTAATCAAAATTTTTAAAATTTTCAAAACTATCAAAAACTGTCTCACAAAACCTATAAGGTTAACGTGATTGAAAACCCTAGATTTGGGTGAGACAGACTAGGCAGTGAAACTCAATTTAAGCTATTCCTGATTCTAATTGGATCCAAATCAAGAAAATTCTTTATGCGTAGGAACATAAAGATTTGGACCAATGGATGTTGGATAGCGGTTGCTCCAGACACATGACTGGAGACAAATTGAAGTTCACCAAGCTCAAACTCAAAAACCTAGGCTCAGTAGCATTTGGCAATAATGCTACACTCAAGGTAATTGGGTCAGGTAATATTGAGCTTAAATCTGATTTCATTATTAAGAAAGTTTTATTGGTTGAAAACTTTAATTTTAACTTGCTTAGCATAAGTCAGTTATGTGATTCTGGTTATATAGTTACCTTCAACAATTCCAACTGCCTGATTAGAAATGAACAAGACTCAGAAATCATACTTAAGGGCACTAGGAAAAACAATGTATACACTATAAATCTTCCCCTTATACCCAAATGCATGTTAACACAATTAGAACAATCAAACCTCTGGCATAGGAGATTAGGTCATACCAATTTAAGAACTATCTCAAAAATTACCCAACTTGGCTTAATCAAAGGTATCCCCAAAATCAAAAACAATGAAAACCTAATATGTGAATCATGTAATCAAGGTAAACAAACCAAATCCAATCACAAACTAATCCAGTCTGATTTAACTCAAACCACACTTGAGCTCCTGCACCTTGACCTATTTGATTCACATGGAGCCAAGTCACTAAGCGGGAACCGATACTGCTTAGTAATAGTTGATGATTACTCTAGGTTTACCTGGGTCAGGTTCTTAAAAACCAAAGATGAAACTCTAAACCTATTTATTGAATTCTGTAAACTAATTGAAAATCAAAACGACACAAAATTAAAAGACTTAGGAGTGATCACGGGGGAGAATTTGAGAATCAACGGTTTGAGGAAATTCTGTAAGATAAATGGTATTTACATGAATTTTCATGTCTAGAACCCCCAACAAAATGGGATAGTCGAGCGAAGGAATAGAACATTACAAGAAGCCGCTAGGGCTATGCTCAACGAANTAATTTTTGTCAAATTCGAATCTAACACAAAATTTCAGCTAAGCATAGATTTAAACATCTTTTCAAAAATTTCAAAATTAATTAATTAAGTTTTCAAAATTTAATTATCCTTCAAAATTAATCAAAATTTTCAAAACTATCAAAACCTGTCTCACAAAACCCATAAGGTTAACGTGATTGAAAACCCTAGATTTGGGTGAGACAGACTAGGCAGTGAAACTCAATTTAAGCTATTCCTGATTCTAATTGGATCCAAATCAAGAAAATTCTTTATGCGTAGGAACATAAAGATTTGGACCAATGGATATTGGATGGCGGTTGCTCCAGACACATGACTGGAGATAAATTGAAGTTCACCAAGCTCAAACTCAAAAACCTAGGCTCAGTGGCATTTGGCAATAATGCTACACTCAAGGTAATTGGGTCAGGTAATAGTGAGCTTAAATCTGATTTCATTATTAAGAAAGTTCTATTGGTTGAAAACTTTAATTTTAACTTGCTTAGCATAAGTCAGTTTTGTGATTCTGGTTATATAGTTACTTTCAATAATTCTAACTGCCTGATTAGAAATGAACAAGACTCAGAAATCATACTTAAGGACACTAGGAAAAACAATGTATACACTATAAATCTTTCCCTTATACCCAAATGTATGTTAACACAATTAGAACAAACAAACCTCTGGCATAGGAGATTAGGTCATACCAATGTAAGAACTATATCAAAAATTACCCAACTTGGCTTAATCAAAGGTATCCCCAAAATCAAAAATAATGAAAACCTAATATGTGAATCATGTAATCAAGGCAAATAAACCAAATCCAATCACAAACTTATTCAATCTGACTTAACTCAAACTACACTTGAGCTCCTGCACCTTGACCTATTTGATTCACATGGAGCCAAGTCACTAAGCGGGAACCGATACTGCTTAGTAATAGTTGATGATTACTCTAGGTTTACCTGGGTTAGGTTCCTAAAAACCAAAGATGAAACCCTAAAACTATTTGTTGAATTCTGTAAACTAATTGAAAATCAAAACGACACTAAAATAAAAAGACTTAGGAGTGATCACGGGGGAGAATTTGAGAATCAACGATTCGAAGAATTCTGTAAAATAATGGGTATTTACATGAATTTTCATGTCCTAGAACCCCCAACAAATGGGATAGTTGAGCGAAGGAATATAACCTTACAAGAAGCCGCTAGGGCTATGCTCAACGAATTTAATCTAGAAACCAATTTTGGGCAGAAGCAATTAGTACAGCCTGTTATATCCAAAATAGGGTTTTAATTAACAAGCGACACAACAAAACCCCCTATGAATTGTACTACCATAGACTACCAATTTACATTACCTAAGGGTCTTTGGATGTAAAGTCCATATCCTAAACACCAAAGACTATTTAGGAAAATTTCAATCCCAAGTCAAACCCTGGTATCTTCCTAGGATACTCAACCACAAGTAGAGCCTATAGAGTTTATAACAAACAAACTAAGAAAATTGAAGAAACTACAAACTTAATTTTTGATGAAGAAATCAATTCAACATCTAATAATCCAGATTTAACTTCATCACACTCTGACCAAGAAATAATGAACCCTTAATTGAACCCTTAAACGAGTTAACCATTGAACCAATTAATGAGTCAACTGAAACAAATATTGAACCAACAAATCACCAGCCCAAAGAATGAAACAAACCATCCAGCCGGACCTGAGGCTGAACCAAGCTCTAGGAGAACCAAGAAACCCAGACTTAGTCACCCAACCGATCAAATTGTGGGTGATCCAACTCTAGGAGTCAGGACTAGGTCTTCCTATAGAAACCTTAGTCAAATAGCTATGATATCAAAAATTGAACCCAAAACTATAGAAGAAGCCCTACCTGATCCTGATTGGATCATAGCGATGCAAGAAGAACTAGCTCAATTCGAGAGAAACCAAGTCTGGGAATTAGTACCTAAACCTGAAGATAAATCCATCATAGATACTAAGTGGGTCTTTAGGAACAAGCTAAATGATCAAGGAGAAATAGTCAGAAATAAAGCCCCGCTTAGTAGCTAAGGGATTCAGCCAAGTAGAGGGACTAGACTATGATGAAACATATGCCCCAGTAGCTAGACTTGAGTCCATTAGAATGTTATTGGCCTTTGCATCCCATAAAGGATTCAAATTATATCAAATGGATGTAAAGTCAGCCTTTTTAAATAGATTTATAAAAGAAGAAGTTTATGTAGGACAACCCCCAGGGTTTGAGGACCTAGACAAACCTAACTACGTTTACAAACTAACTAAAGCACTATATGGGTTAAAACAAGCACCTAGGGCCTGGTACGAACGATTATCAACCTATTTAACTTCTAAAGAATTTAAACAAGGCCAAATTGACTCAACATTATTCATTAAAACCCTAGGAAAAGATATATTTATTGCCCAAATTTACGTAGATGACATAATCTTTGAATCCACCAACACCAACTTTCTAAAAGAATTTGTCAAGATAATGGAAGATGAATTTGAAATGAGCTTAGTTGGTAAGCTTACCTTTTTTCTAGGCTTATAAATTAAACAAACTAGGGATGGTAACTACGTTCATCAATTCAAATATGCTAAAGAATTAATAAAGAAATTTAAAATGGATAATTCTAAAAGTATAAGTACCCCCATGGCCACTAATGTAAAAATAGATAGTGACCCTGATGGTAAACCAGTAGATCTTAAACTCTATAGGAGTATGATAGGAAGCCTACTGTACCTTACAGCCAGTAGACCTGATATTCTGTTTGCTGTAGGGATGTGTGCAAGATACCAAACCTGTGCTAAGGAAATGCACTTAGCAGCCCTAAAAAGAATACTGAGATATGTAAAGGGCACCCTAAATGTAGGGATTTGGTATCCTAGGACCTCAACTTTTGCCTTAACCAGATACTCAGATTCTGACTATGCTGGATGTAAATTAGATAGAAAGAGTACAAGTGGAAGCTGCCAACTGTTAGGTCAGAGTCTAGTCAGTTGGTGCAGCAGAAAACAACACTGTGTGGCTCTATTCACAACTGAAGCTGAGTATGTGGCATTAGGAGAGTGTGTTGCTCAACTTTTATGGATGATGCACACACTTAAGGACTTCCAGCTCAACTACACCCAAACTCAAGTGTTTATTGACAATATAAGTTCAATTAATTTAACCAAGAACCCAATTCAACACTCCAGAACCAAACATATAGAAGTTAAACATCATTTTGTAAGAGACCATGTAACCAGGGGTGAAATAGTACTTAAATACATTGACTCTAAATCCAACCTAGCTGATATATTCACAAAGCCCTTACCTGAGTCTGAGTTCAGCTCACTAAGAAGGCAGTTAGGATTGTGCCTTGTAGAATAGATTATTTTTTTTGGCTTAATTTAAAATTGTTTTTAAAAGTTGTTTTGAAAAACTGTTTCACTTAATTTTAAAATCAGTTTTCATTTTCGACTTAGTTTTATTTAAAAACTACCCCCTTTCAAAACTAGGGATTTTTCGAAAATGGACTTAGGCTAGGCCCTAACCCGAGAACTGCATGCACCTATAGACTTAGAAACCAGCATCTCACTAGCACCTTAGGGTACTTATGATTGATAACCTAGAAAGGGTTGAGATGCTTAGGTCTTTGCCTTAATTCAAGATGCTTTAAGTCAGTGCATCTGCAGTAATTGGGGCACTAAATACAATTTATACAGCAATCAAGTTAAGTGTCAAGCTTAGAAAATCTAACTTGAACAGAAACACTTAACTTGACTAACCCTAGCAAAAACTACTGTATATAACAGTTAGTAAGTAGCTAATCGGGTTAGACAGGTCCCTACAGACAAAAATTGATTGATTTAGTGTAAATCAAACTGGTTCAGTACAGCAAATTATTATTTATTTTCTTTAATTCATGCTATATTTATCTGTTTTGATATATGGCAAAGGGGGAGATAGAGATAGGAAAGAGAAAAATTACTTTTTTCTAAATTTTTCCTTTATTCAAAAAGATTCAAAAACATACTCATCCTTTATGCAAAAGCTTAAACTTTTTGAAGAAGTACTTAAGTTCTTAAAACTTTCAAAATTTTGTAAAGTACTCTAGCTTCAAAATTCTTTACTTAAAGCTTTCAAAATTTTGCTAAGTACTCTAGCTTCGAAATTCTTTACTTAAAAGCTTTCAAAATTTTGCTAAGTACTCTAGCTTCAAAATTCTTTACTTAAAAGCTTTCAAAATTTTGCTAAGTACTCTAGCTTCAAAATTCTTTACTTAAAAGCTTTCAAAATTTTGCTAAGTACTCTAGCTTCAAAATTCTTTACTTCAAGCTTTAAAATTTTGCTAAGTACTCTAGCTTCAAAATTCTTTACTTAAAGCTTTCAAAATTTTGCTAAGTACTCTAGCTTCAAAATTCTTTACTTAAAAGCTTTCAAAATTTTGCTAAGTACTCTAGCTTCAAAATTCTTTACTTCAAGCTTTCAAAATTTTGCTAAGTACTCTAGCTTCAAAATTCTTTACTTCAAGCTTTCAAATTTTGCAAAGTACTCTAGCTTTTCAAAAGATTCTTACTTAAGCTTGTCAAAATTATTTTTACTCTAAAGCTTAAAGTTTTTCAAAATTGTTAAGTACTAAAGTGTTTCAAGCTTGTTATATCCTACCAATTACTTAATCTAACATTTTCAAAAAGGTTTTCAAGTACAAATAAGTTTTTTTAACCCCACGAATTTTTGAAAAATCTAGAGGGAGATTCCTTCCGGTGGGAGGGAACAAAACTTAAAACTTTTTCATGTTTTGCTTAAACTTAACTTTTTGAACTAAGGTTGCCATAAATCAAAAAGGGGGAGATTGTTGGTGCAGAATGCACCTAAGTCAAACCTGTGTTTTGATAATGGCAACATAGGTCAAAAGTTAAGTCTTTCTTGTTTTCTAACAAGTTAATCTAGTGTGCAGTGAAAGCCCTAGCAAAGGACTGCTAGGCACTGGCGAAGGAATGCCAGGGCAAAAAGCCCTAGCAAAGGACTGCTAGGCACTGGCGAAGGAATGCCAGAGTCAAAAGCCCTAGCAAAGGACTGCTAGGCACTGGCGAAGGAATGCCAGAGTCAAAAGACCTAGCGAAGGATTGCTAGGCACCGGGCGAAGGACAGCTCGGCATCCAAGCCCTGACAAAGGACCGTCAGGCAAAAGTCCAACCAAAGGAGTGGTTGGCATCAGGTAAATTCTCCCGAGAGGAGTAGGTGAGGACGCGTTCCCCGTCGAGGGAACAGTAGGCGTCGGTTCGACCTAGGACTCCATTTTGGAGACCAAAGTCAGAACCAAGACAGCTAAGGCTGTATAAAATAATAATTAATTATTTTATTGTGTTTTGGACTAACCCTGGATGTAGGACCGAAGGAACGTGTGTCTGCAACTCAGAGAGCCTCAAAAGAGTGAGGCAGCAGCTGAGTAAGGCGCCCTGAGTGTCCAGGGCGCCCTCAAGGTGAACCAAAACCAAGCGCAACAAAAAGGGCTTCAGCTGCTTACAGAGCAAGGCGCCCTCAGCAGCGAAGGCGCCCTCAGCAGCCAAGGCGCCTCCAGCCCAAGACTGCGAAGCTCCAGCCTTATCCACAGCCGAGATTTCTGCGCGGAAGAAGTCAGCCAAGGCGCCCTCAGCGACCAGGGCGCCCCAGAGGTCAAACCTCATCCCTATTCGGGTGGGATAAAGCTTGACCGAGCGAAGTGTGGATCGGCTGACACGTGGCAGGGCGCCCCCGACGTCCAGGGCGCCCTAGGTGCTATAAATAGCACCCCTCGACCCCAAGCTTCAACAATCAACTTGATACCAAAGCTTCCATACTCTTCTGTGCTCACGCCTTGTTCCAGAAAGTGCCCAACTCGAGCGACGACGTCCTGCTGCTCCGGAAAGTCAACCTACAACCGGACGTCGGTAACAGAAGAAATTTCTTTTAAAAGTTTATAGTGCTATACTTGTAAATCTCTTTCTGTAAACTGATTTTGTGTTCATATAGAATTGCCCAAAGTAAACGATCAACGATCGTGGGCCTTGGAGTAGGAGTCGACCTAGGCTCCGAACCAAGTAAAAAATACTGTGTTCGCGTGGTTTATTTATTTCCGCTGTGCAAATTACTCTCTCCATAAATTCGAAAAGTTTTGTCGATATTCACCCCCCCCCCCTCTATCGACTCTATCGATCCAACAGGAACCTCACCAAGTTTTGAGACAAACTTCTTGATCCAGACTGCTTCCATGGTAGAATCCACTACGGTGTCTTGTTTGGAACTTTTCCAACTTACTGCACCTCCATTCAAAGTAAATACGTATCCAGACTGAGATTTGGAGTCATCCTTATCTGTCTGGAAACTGGCATCTGTATACCCACGTATTACCATATCTCCTTCTCCATATATTAGGAACACATCCTTAGTTCTTCTTAAGTACTTAAGGATTGTCTTGACAGCCGCCCAATGATCCATTCCTGGATCCGACTGGTATCTGCTTGTGACGCTCAAAGCATACGATACATCGGGCCTTGTACATAACATAGCATACATGATAGATCCTATCGCGGATGCATAGGGAATCTTATTCATGCAAATCCTCTCGTCTTCTGTGCGTGGACACATAGACATTGAAAGGTTGATCCCATGCCTGATGGGAAGGTAACCTTTCTTGGATTCCGACATGCTAAACCCTTTTAGCACTCGGTCTATATATGTAGACTGCGAAAGACTAAGCAACCGTTTTGATCTATCTCTATAGATTCTAATCCCAAGGATATAGGTTGCTTCTCCCAGGTCTTTCATGGAGAAAGTTTTGGACAACCAAATTTTTAACTGTCTGTAAGACTGATATATCGTTTCCTATAAGTAATATGTCATCGATATATAATACTAGGAATACGACTGCACTCCCACTAACCTTTTTGTACACACAAGGTTCGTCAGGATTTTGTGAGAAATCAAACTTTTTGATTGTCTCATCAAAACGGATGTTCCAGCTCCTTGATGCTTGCTTCAGTCCATATATGGATCGTCGAAGCTTGCATACTTTAGTATTATCAACCGATGTGAAACCTTCAGGTTGTATCATGTATACATCCTCAAGCAGGTTTCCATTAAGGAAAGCTGTTTTCACATCCATTTGCCATATCTCTCTGGAATATTGCGTGTCCTATCAGATCTACGAAGAGGTGGTGTTGTTTTAGGTTCAACTGATAGCTCGTCATTATGAGTTATTGATTGTGGGTCTAGACTAGGTGTCTCTGTAATGTCTATTGGAGTTTCTTGAACTTCATCAAGTTCAATGTCACTCCCACTGTTTTCTTGTAAAAGAAATTCTTTTTCCAGAAATACAGCATGCCTTGAAAAAAACACCTTTTGTTCCAAGAGATGATAGAATTGGTAACCCTTCGTTTCCTTAGGGTATCCAATAAATAGACATTTATCAGACTTAACATCCAATTTGTCTGATATAGTCCGCTTCACATAAGTAGGACAACCCCATATCTTAAGGTGAGTTAAGTGAGGTTTCTTACTATTCCATGTCTCATATGGAATAGTAGAGACTACCTTGGTCGGGACTCTGTTTAGCAAGTAAACAGCTGTCTTAAGTGCATAGCCCCAAAAGGATTTTGGAAGAGTTGCATGATTCATCATCGACCTAACCATGTCCATCAAGGTTCGGTTGCGCCTCTCAGATACACCATTATGCTGTGGTGTATACGACGGAGTCCATTGGGACAATATCCCATTGTCCCTAAGATAATCTTGAAACTCTTGACTTAAGTATTCACCACCCCGATCGGATCGAAGTATCTTAATACTTTTGCCAAGCTGTTTCTCTACTTCATTTCTGAACTCTTTGAATTTCTCAAAAGCTTCAGATTTGTGTTTCATCAAGAATACGTACCCGAATCGTGAGTGATCATCGATAAAGGTGATGAAGTAGCTATAGCCTCCTTGTGCAAGAGTTGACATTGGTCCACATACATCAGTATGTATTAGACCAAGCAATTCTCCCACTGGATTACCTTTTCCGGAAAAGGGTATTTTGGTCATCTTGCCTTTTAAGCACGATTCGCATGTATCAAATGAACCGGGTTCAAATGATTCCAAAATTCCACATCGGTGTAATTTGGTCATGTGTTTCTTACTTACATGGCCAAGACGGCAATGCCAAGTGTAGGAATCTATTCGATTATCTATTCGAGCACGTTTGTTGCTAACTTCGATATTGAAAACGTCACCGGATAAGTCTAACGTGTAGATACCATTGCACAAAGTTCCATTCCCATAAAGAACGTCATTTAAGGTTATGTAACAATAATTGTTACTAAAAGTTAAATGATAACCCTTTTCATTCAAACATGAAATAGATACAATGTTCTTTATTAACGAAGGAACAAAATAACAATTATCCAATTCTAAGACACGTCCAGTGGGGAGCTTTAGCAAATATGTTCTGATGGCAACAGCAGCAATCTTTGCTCCATTTCCAACTCGCAAATTCGCTTCTCCTTTGACGAGTCTCCTTCTATTCCTTAGCCCCTGTATGTCATTACATATATGTGAGCTACACCCAGTATCAAGTACCCAGGTATTTGAGGAAATAGAGTGACATTCAATAACGAAGATACCTAAAGAGGATGGGGAATCGGATGCCTTATTCTTCAAGGACTCAAGATAAACCTTGCAGTTTCTTCGCTAGTGACCCTCCTTGCCACAATGATGGCAAGTTCCTTTTGGTTTCTTTTCAGTCTTTTTGGACTTTTTCTTCTTTCCTTTATTCTGTTCTTTGGCCTTCCTCTTAGAACCTTTCTTCGAGGAACCAACTAACAGTACCGTCTTTTGATCCGGCTTTACAGAAGGCTCTACAATCTTCAGCAGGTTGAGCAACTCAAGAATGGTAGTCTCCAACTTGTTTATCCGATAGTTCATCACAAATTGTGAATAACATTTGGGCAAACAATTCAGAATTAAGTCAATACTTAGTTCATGATCCATTGCAAAACCGAGTGTGCTCAGTCGCTCAATGTACCCCAACATCTTTAACACAAACTGCGAGGCAGAAGTGTCTTCCTGCATCTTAGTGGTGAAGAGGAGTCTGGAGACTTCGAACCTTTCGGATCTCGCCTGCTCTTCAAATAACTCATGAAGATGGAAGATGATGGTATAAGCATCCATATGCTCATGCTGCTTTTGCAACTCAGGTACCATAGAGGCTAGCATGATGCAACTCGCAAGTTCAGAATCGGTCACATGTTTCTGATAGGCCACTAGCTGGTCTGGAGTTGCACCTTCCGGAGGATGGTTGGGAAGTTGATCTTCAAGGACATAGGCAAGCTTCTCTGCCTTGAGGACTATCCTCAGGTTTCGAAGCCAGTCCATGAAGTTTGGCCCAGTCAGTTTATTGGTGTCCAAAATGGAACGCAAATTCAGAGAAGACATGATCGAGTGATTATCCTAGAAATATAAATTGAGATTATGTGAGAAGAATGATTAAAGAATGTATCAACATACATTAATAAAAATCCTATTTATTTTTCAAATTGAATAACCCTTTTTATCAATTCGGGAGATCGTAGGAACATCTCCAAATAGGTTGATATCCAACCATAGATAAGAACCACCATGGCTGTGGCCATCAAGTTTTTCTTAGCTATGAAGGTAGGTAATTATACCGATTACATATCACATATATGTAACTATCACTTTATGCTATCAACTAATTGAATGTTTGTATAAATCATTTGGTTGTTAACTCATTAACAAGTATGCAACATTATACATAGCACCCAACTGCACCTCTCTTTACATCGACCTTGGCTATGGCATAACAAATCGATGCTCCAAGCTTAAGGCTGACCCATTAATCAAGAAATAGTTTTAATATGGTTGGAGCTCATTCAAGCGTTTAGTCAGGCTTGGATGTGTCTAACAACCAAAACTAAGGATTGACCTCTGACTCCAACTATATTATTCATAAACTAATTCCATGGTTTGAACATGTTGAGGTTCAAGCCGGGCATGGATGTGTCCATCAACCCAAACGAGAAACAAAACTCCGATTCTAACCATATTAATGGAAGGTGTTGGCCTTAATATTTTGTAAGGGGTTTTGGGTCTCATCCTTTCTTTTTAATGCACATTCATGACATATAATTATGTCATGACTAACGATTTCCTTAATAAAGTATGTATGTGACTTAATTTATCAAGTCTCATTAATTGGATTAGGAACCGGATTTCCTAATTCTAATTTCATACTTTATTGAAGGAATTGTTTTGGGAAACAATTTCCTAAATTGTCATAATCAATTTCGGAAATAATATGTTTAAGACTTTGATTTCTCTAAATCAAATCTTATTAAATTAAGAGACATGAGTCCTTAATTCAACCACATATTATTTTCATGAAAATCTCATTTAAGAAAACTCTATAGGAAACCATTTTCCTAATTAATTTTGGAGACAGCAATATGTAAGAGTATCACCTCTTAAATCATATTTTATTCATGAATTTAATTAATTACAACAAATCGTTTTCTAAAGGTGGCTCCCCGAGGCTCAGATACCCAAAGAAAAGTAATTTATCGTAAATCCAATTTGGTCCGCTTCGGAAGCGCAACCAAATTAAACGTGACAATTTTATTTAAAATTGAGAAATTAAATTACAACAACTAACTTTAAATTGGACGGCTCCCCGAGGCTCAATCCAAAATAAAGAATTTTGTTGACAATTTAAAACCCAATTCAAATTTAATTGTCAATTAATTGTCCATAAATTTGTCTAGACTTTCTCGGAAGAAAGTGCCCAAAATCGCGAGATTTCAAAATAGTTTTCAGAATAATTGTAAGTTTCTGGTACAAAGAAAACTTAAATATTTCCAAAGTTAGAAAATTTCCAAAATACGAAATTTCTAAAATTGGAAAGTTTACAAAGATGGGAAGATTTCACAATTACCATAAAACTTCAGAAACTAGGATATTTCAAAAGTTTGCGAAATTTCATGAGAATTTCCAAACTTTGAAATTCCTAAATCAAAAATTTATTATAATTGGAAAGTTTCCATAATTGTAAAATTTTCCGAAGTTGAGATTATGACAAAGTGTTCCGCAAAACAATTATATGATTATGTCGAACACTAACCGGCTCTGATACCACTATTGGGACCGGGTGCATGTTGACAAGGATACGTGTTCGTAATATTTTAAAATTTTACGTGCAGCGGAAGAATTAGCATAAAATAATTTCTCAAATTATTTTAACCACGTATCTAGCATGCAACCTTATGATGTGTGGACATGATCATAAATTAAAACTTTGCGAAAAAGTAAACTAATTTACTTTGTACCTCGCGTAACTCGAAGAAAGGGACGAGATCCAACCGTAGCGTCCCTTGGAAGCTCCGCCTCTATTCGCGTCCACGCCGAGTTCTCTTCGGGATGACTTCGCAAAGTCACGAGTTTTGTGCCGACGAGAACTACTAGATTCTCGGAAGACACAACTAGAAGATCAAGAGAGAAGAAAGGAAACTAACCATCAAGAAACGGTATCTAAATTCCGGGAAGGAAGGAGATGCGACCCGCTTCTTCTTCTTCTTCTTTGGCACCTTCTTGATGGAAGTTGCTCACGCCAACTCTTGGAGATGTGAGGGTGGTGCGCCGGCCCTAGGGTGGGCGTGCGCCGGCCCTAGGGGGAGGAAGTGGGCGCCGGCCCTAAGGGGAAGAGAGAGGGAGAGAATAAGAGAGAGAGGGAGAGAACTACTAGATCTCTTGATTACTCAATTGGGAATTCAAGGCTTGCCTTTAGTTCCTTTATATAGTAGCATCTCCCTTACTAAGTCTCCCCTTTAACGGAATTAACGGAATAATTTTTCATAAGAAATTTATCTTATAAATTTACTTATGAATTATTCCGTTATGCCTAGTTTTATTATAACTAACTTTATAATAAAACAAATACATCTCTCCTTTAATTATGGAATAAATTTTACAAGAAATTTATAAACTTTCTTATTATGAAAAAAATCAATTCATAATTGATTTTATAAAATTAAAATAAACCATTCCATGGATCATTTTAATTTCCATAAAAAGAATAAATTTCTATAAATTTATTTATATAAATTTCTTTATACAAAATTTATTTATCCATAATTTATAAAACAAATCGTGCTAGATTTATTTTATTAATTAAACCAATTAAATTGGTTTCTCCCCCATGTTGTGGCTGGCCAAACCAAAGGGGTTTGGCACCCTCTTTGGCTGGCCAAACCAAGCCGAACCGATCGCGAATTAAACTCATTTAATTCGCCCAATAAGCCTTCAAAAGACTTAGCCATTTTAAGTTTCCGTTGCGCCTCTGATTAACTCAGATTCGACTTATTTCTCTTGATTGGAAAATCTAATTTTCAACTCGTTTTAAATCCCTCGGATTACTCGTAGTGCGTGTGACTAAATAGGCTTTCGATTTATGTTGGCCGTCTATAATCAACCAATTATAGAACGATCATGAGTGACACCTATGTTGGGTTTTTCGGGCCGCGAAAACCGCCTTTTCGCGTCGCGGAAACCCCGAGAACCCAAAGCCATGGATCTCGTGCGAAGAAAAATTCTGAAACAAAAATTCACGTATTCATTTCATGCTCAAAACTCGATCTACTCCTAGATCTAAAGAGGGATAAACCATTTTACCTTTGGTGCGTGCCCTGCTTAATCCCGCTCGCTCCTTTTGGATGTCGGATCTCTAGGACGTCAAGTGCCGTCCCTCTAGAAGTATCCACGCGAACAAAGTGGATGGAGGAAACCCTTTAGGTGTGCTAGCACCTTTCAAGGGTTCGGCCAAGAGGAGAAGAAGAAGAAGAGCTCCAACACTTGGAGGAGGAAGAAGAGAAGACACCCCATGAGAAAAATGGAACCAAAACTTGGTTTTGTTCTCTCATTGTGGCCGGCCACATAATGGCCATTAAGTGGCCGGCCATAATGGCCATTAAGTGGCCTGTCATAACCCCCTTTCAATTTGAATTCAAATTCAAATGGGGGGTTACAACCTTTGGAGATGATGTGGAGCATCATCATTGGTCAAATACCAAGCCAAGTCATCACTTGGTCAAGTCAAGGTGAGGTGGTCTTTTGGTCAAGTCAAACTTGCCTTTTATGGACTTTCCATATTTAGTCAAGTCAAACTTGACTCCATTTCTTCTCCCATGTCAAGTCTAACTTGAAGTGGAACCAAGTCAAGTCAAACTTGATTTGGATTTGGGTCAAGTCAAACTTGCCTTTTATGGACTTTCTATATTTAGTCAAGTCAAACTTGACTCCATTTCTTCTCCCATGTCAAGTCTAACTTGAAGTGGAACCAAGTCAAGTCAAACTTGATTTGGATTTGGGTCAAGTCAAACTTGCCTTTTATGGACTTTCCATATTTAGCCAAGTCGAACTTGACTTCATTTTTCTCCATCTATTTGTTCTTTGCGTGTGACCCTATAGGTTCTTGTAACGTTGGCAATGCTTCTATCCTCTTAGAAACATAAGCAATGAGCGGTATCTAGCAACACATCATTGCTACCCAAGTTACAAGAATGTTAAGATCCAACATCACCAATGTGACTACTAATTATGACTTTCATAATATGTGACAATGTCCTTCTATCGTCGATATCTAGATTGATCTTCTATGAAGCATAGACCGTGTCATCCTCCAATCAATCTATGTGTCTTGAACTCCAAGTAGACTCACTATAATCAAATAAGCTCAATATCTCATATTGCCTTATTTGGGCATAGTCATGCACTTAGTGATCTCACTCTATCAAGACTATGATATCTCTCCCGTCATATAGGAGGGATAGATCCCATCTACATCACTCACATCCCTCCGCATAATTTGTTACATACCCAGTAATCGCCTTTATAGTCCACCCAGTTACGGGTGACGTTTGACGAAACCAAAGTACATAACTCCTTATGTAGGGAACTATGGTGACTTCAGGTCTAAGGACTAATAGTCATACTAATAGTCACATGAGAAAGTATATGACACTCATATAACGATCCATGATACTTTCTCATGGTGGGTCATTCAGTATACATTCTCCAATGCATACTCATGTGTCAACTTGATATCTCATATCCATGACTTGTGAGATCAAGTCATCGTGTTGACCTACATGCTAGTCTCTATGCATTAACATTGTCCCTGAATGTTAATATTTGACTAGGAATAATTAAGAGTAGTGTTCTCTATATCATCTCACTATCGATTCAACCAATCGATTGATATAGATATGAACCTACTACCAAGGACGTTATTACACTTAGTTATTTGGCACCAATACAAGTAAGTATAATAACCATAATCAATTACCTTTATATATATATATGAAATATGATACAATGAGTCCATACAACAACTATCACATGATTGGCTCTAGGGCTCTCACTAACAACCTAGTAGTACATCATGACCCCCAATTAATCGAAAGATCAACGGTTGACCTCAGAAGTAATTATGAAACCCTTCAACAGCTCTAATGAATCGTGTCCCATTCCCTTCACCATCTTATACCCACTTGGTTCAGGACACGGTCTATATGTGTCAGTCCCCACTAGGCTGACTACGTCACACCTAGCCCAAGTAATGTCTTTCTCGTCCTTTGGATTTCTAATTACTCTCATGTATTTAAGAGACTCATACTCTAAACATGATATGCTCTGGCCAGAGGCTTTGAGTAACAATCCGACGATAGGCCTGGGTATACATCTCCTCGCAAGGAGTGGTGAATCCTTTGTAGGCTGTTCAAACATCTTCGGGCACTTCGGCTTATGCCCAATCATCCTGGGTCCACACCTCCTTGGAGATGCTTGCTTAAGATGTTAAAGTATAAGTCTCCATGACCAAGATGACTTGAACACCGCAAGTCAAAGGAACATCGCACTTAAGCTGCAGTAAGAACTTCATTGACATATCTATATAGATTACCATATGAAGTTTTACAGCTAGTCACTCCAATGAACTAGTTCCCTTAACTAGCATCCATGTTTATCTCCGGACATCCCAATGTCACCAGCTAGTGAGAATCAGCTGATTAGAGAATAACCCATGCTAGTCTCAACAGAATTGATAATGTCCGTTTTTATCAATTCATCGACTAGGGATATTTTCAATACTTCACAATTGCACATTTAGAGATAATCACTAGTTGTGATCCCATCACAAATTCTCTTATGCTGTGAATTGTATTGCGGACATTCAGTAGATAAGTTTAAGATCCCAATCAAATACACAAACATGTATACTCAAATAGTGAATTATCATTTATTAAAATGAATATTTACAATCATAAGGCGATTGCCTTAGGACACTTCTCTCATATCACTAACACATGCNATTTCTGGAATTTTCTGGGAGTTTCTAAAATTCGACAGAAAAGCTGAAATTTCAGACTGATGGCGTATCAGTCGACTGCCCTATGGGCAGTCGACTGGCACAACTATTTTCAACTGCTGTGAGAAAATTTAGAAATCAATAATCCTCGTACCTGATGCCATAGGGTTTGATTTCTTGAGGCAATCATTTTGATGGTGTCAAAGGGGGAGAATGGGTGTTTAAAGTTAGAATTTTGACTTAAAATGGATGATTTTAGGTATTTTGTCTAACATAGACCTTGAAAGGTTAAAACATGGAGAGAAGACATGGATTAAGGGGGAGGTACCTCTTAGGTTCGGATATGTCTTACATTCTTATTGATGCTGTTAAGTGGAAACTTAACTTGGAATATGATTAGAATTGAAACTGTGGAGAGGACATAGGTTAAGGGGGAGGTTACCTCTTAGGGTTGTTATGTCTCATAATGTTTCAATTGCTATCATTTGCTATTGATATTGCTGTTACTTATCTCTAACTTAAACATATTGCCACACATCAAAAAGGGGGAGATTGTTGAGGCAATCGACCCTTTAAATGATTGGAAGATCATGGTTTTGATGTGTGGGCGAATAGGTTTAAAGTTAGAGTGTTATGTTGTATTTGATTTGTGTGATTGAGTTTGCAGGACTTGGAAAATCACACTTGGAAGACCTATCCGAGGGACGAGAGCCGAGGGAGGAGAGCTCCAAGGGCAAGCTAGGAAGTAGACGTCAAAGGGCACACGTGAAGGGTGGCATGGAGGCAAGCCAAGAGAAGGCTTGTGTCCGCATCCGAGGGACGATAGCCAGAGGAAGAGGACTTCAAGGGGCGAGCCAAGGGAGCAGACCTGAAGGCACACGCAAAGGAGAAGGTTTGAAGTGGCTGGAGCTGAGCTGGGAGGCAGGGCAGTCGACTGGCTTTGAGGCAGTCGACTGCCAAAACCCACAGAGAGTTTGCAGCCTCGGACCAGTCGACTGGCCTTGGGGCAGTAGATTGGTATACCTCAAAACTAGCCGTTGGCTAGCTGTTCACTAGCCGTTGGCTAGCTGTTCACTAGCCGTTAGCCAGCATTTACTGCTGGGCCAGTCGACTGCCCTAGGGGCAGTCGACTGGTGGGCGTCTGGACAGACTGTGAATCTTTCCTTTTCACCTATAAAAGGAGGCCTCGTTACACGTGTCTGTACAGTTCCGTACAGTAACGAAGTGCTGCCAAATTGTAAAGTGATTTCCTGCTTCCTTCATCATCTTTCTACACCTGTAAAGAGGAAGCTTTTGCTGTAAAGGTTTCTCCACCTCAAGGAAACTTTTCTATAGTGAAAAGTGGTGCTCGCGGCGTGGATCCTTGGATTAGTCACCCATCTGGGTGGATACCAAGTAAAAGAATTTTTTGTTAGCATTGTTATTGTCTTTGCATATTATTTCCGCTGCGCCAACATCTGTGTAGAGATCAAACGATCAAAGAAAGTGCATTCACCCCCCCTCTGCACGCCTACATCGATCTTTCAGATTATGACAATTTAGGAAATTGTTTCCCAAAACAATTCCTTGAATAAAGTATGAAATTAGAATTAGGAAATTCGGTTCCTAATTCAATTAATGAGACTTGATAAATTAAGTCACATACATACTTTATTAAGGAAATCGTTAGTACATGACATAATTATATATCATGAATGTGCTTAGAAAGAAAAGGATGAAACCCAAAACCCCTTACAAAATATTAAGGCCAACACCTTCCATTAATATGGTTAGAACCGGAGTTTTGTTTCTCGTTTGGGTTGATGCACACATCCATGCCCGGCTTGAACCTCAACATGTTCAAACCATGGAATTAGTTTATGATTAATATAGTTAGAGTCAGAGGTCAATCCTTAGTTTTGGTTGTTGGACACATCCAAGCCTGACTAAACGGTTAAATGAGCTCCAACCATATTAAAACTATTTCTTGATTAATGGGTCAGCCTTAAGCTTGGAGCATCGATTTGTTGTGCCACTGCCAAGGTCGATGTAAAGAGAGGTGCAGTTGGGTGCTATGTATATTGATACATACTTGTTAATGAGTTAACAACCTAATGATTTATGCAAACATTCAATTAGTTGATAGCATAAAGTGATAGTTACATATATGTGATATGTAATCGGTATAATTACCTACCTTCATAGCTAAGAATAACTTGATGGTCACATCCATGGTTGTTCTTATCTATGGTTGGATATCAACCTATTTGGAGATGTTCCTACGATCTCCCGAATTGATAAAAAAGGGTTATTCAATTCGAAAAATAAATAGGATTTAATTAATGTATATTGATGCATTCTTTATCATTCTTCTCACATAAGCTCAATTTGTATTTCTAGGATAATCACTTGATCATGTCTTCTCTGAATTTGCGTTCCATTTTGGACACCAATAAGCTGACTGGGCCAAACTTCATGGACTGGCTTCGAAACCTGAGGATAGTCCTCAAGGCAGAAAAGCTTGCTTATGTCCTTAAAGATCAACTTCCCAACCGTCCTCCAGAAGATGCAACTCCAGACCAGTTAGTGGCCTATCAGAAACATGTGACCGATTCTGAACTTGCGAGTTGCATCATGCTAGCCGCTATGGTACCTGAGCTGCAAAAGCAGCATGAGCATATGGATGCTTATACCATCATCTTCCATCTTCATGAGTTATTTGACGAGCAGGCGAGATCCGAAAGGTTTGAGGTCTCCAGACTCCTCTTCACCTCTAAGATGCAGGAAGGCACTTCTGTCTCACAGTTTGTGTTGAAGAAGTTGGGTTACATTGAGCGACTGGGCACACTCGGTTTTGCAATGGATCATGAACTAAGTATTGACTTAATTCTGCATTGTTTTCCCAAAGTTATTCACAATTTGTGACGAACTATCGGATAAAGAAGCTGGAGACTACCATTCCTGAGTTGCTCAACCTGCTGAAGACTATAGAGCCTTCTGTGAAGCAGGATCAAATGACGGTACTGTTAGTTGGTTCCTCGAAGAAAGGTTCTAAGAGGAAGGCCAAAGAACAGAATAAGGGAAAGAAGAAAAGGCCAAAAAGACTGAAAAGACCCCAAAAGGCACTTGCCATCACTGTGGCAAGGAGGGTTACTGGCGAAGAAACTACAAGGTTTATCTTGAGTCCTTGAAGAAGAAGGCATCTGATGCCCCATCCTCTTCAGGTATCTTCGTTATTGAATGTCACTCTATTTCCTCAACCACCTGGGTACTTGATACTGGGTGTAGCTCACATATATGTAATGACATACAGGGGGTAAGGAATAGAAGAAGACTCGTCAAGGGAGAAGCGAATTTGCGAGTTGGAAATGGAGCAAAGATTGCTGCTGTTGCCATCGGAACATATTTGCTAAAGCTCCCTACTGGACTTGTCTTAGAGTTGGATAATTGTTATTTTGTTCCTTCGTTAATAATGAACATTGTATCTATTTCATGCTTGAATGAAAAGGGTTATCATTTAACTTTTAGTAACAATTGTTGTTACATAACTTTAAATGGTGTTCTTTATGGGACCGGAACTTTATGCAATGGTATCTACACGTTAGATTTATCTGGTGACGTTTTCAATATCGAAGTTAGCAACAAACGTGCTCGAATAGATAATCAAATAGACTCCTATATGTGGCATTGTCGTCTTGGCCATGTAAGCAAGAAACGCATGACCAAATTACACCGATGTGAAATTCTGGAATCATTTGAACCTGGTTCATTTGATACATGCGAATCATGCTTAAAAGGCAAGATGACCAAAGTACACTTTTCCGAAAAAGGTAAACCAGTGGGAGAATTACTTGGTCTAATACATACTGATGTATGTGGACCAATGTCAACTCTTGCACAAGGAGGCTATAGCTACTTCATTACCTTTATCGATGATCACTCACGATTCGGGTATGTGTTCTTAATGAAACATAAATCTGAAGCTTTTGAGAAATTCAAAGAGTTCAAAAATGAAGTAGAGAAATAGCTTGGCAAAAGTATTAAGATACTTTGATCCGATCGGGGTGGTGAATATTTAAGTCAAGAGTTTCAAGATTATCTTAGGGACAATGGGATATTATCTCAATGGACTCCGCTATATACACCACAGCATAATGGTGTATCTGAGAGGCGTAACTGAACCTTGATGGACATGGTTAGATCCATGATGAATCATGCAACTCTTCCAAAATCCTTTTGGGGCTATGCGCTCAAGACAGCTGTTTACTTGCTAAACAGAGTCCCGATCAAGGTAGTCTCTACTACTCCATATGAGACGTGGAATAGTAAGAAACCTCACTTAACTCACCTTAAGATATGAGGTTGTCCTGCTTATGTGAAGCGGACTGTATCAGACAAATTGGATGCTAAGTCTGATAAATGTCTATTTATTGGATACCCTAAGGAAACAAAGGGTTACCAATTCTATCATCCCTTGGAACAAAAAGTGTTTGTTTCAAGGCATGCTGTATTTCTGGAAAAAGAATGTAACACCCGCCCTTATATCTACTCTCAGGGCGGGGTTACGTACCATCAATCATATAATTTTACATAACATAAAAAAATAAAGCGCAAAGACTAAGTACTGAGCATGCTTGTTTAAAACTATCAAGTGATATTTACAAGTGCTAAGCATACTAGTCAGTGCATGCCAATCAGATATTATGCTCTAATGATTAGAACATGGTAGGTGCATAGCAAATTCAGTAACATATAAATCATGATTGTGAGGTTATACATTCCATTGCAAGGCATCATGAATTCACATCCTAGAACATCATTTGAAATATCTTAATCAAGAGTTATCCTATAACATGATAGATTCACAAGTAGTTCAACTCCTAACATAATCAAACAAAATCAAGTATAAGAGAATTCCAAGTATAATCACCTACATGCAATATCAATCCTAATCACTAACATTCATTGTCAAGGAAACATAAACATAAGCATAGTAAGTAGATATAAGAATCTTTCATTCCCGAGCCACCACCCCACACATCTTCAGCCCTCCTGCCTCTTCCTTTAGTTTAAGTGTCTCTTACTTTTATCTGCAGCATAAAACAACACATAAACTAGTAAGCACAAATGCTTAGTAAGGATCCTGTCCTACTCGCAAAATCCATACGAAAGAATACAACATGTACACATAAGGAATCATAAGCATGAGTTTATCATAGCATACTAAATATCGAGGTTTCTAAGCAAGCAGTATAAAGTATCTTAAGCATACCCTTCACATATAATAAATGTTTTCAAAACAATTCCATAAAGGTATTACTTAAAAATACTTTAACATCATATAGGGCCCAGTTGTGTATCACATCAAGCGCGTTCCCTAATGAATTGGGGTAGCGAGCCACCAATCAATTAGAGCAGGACCCTTCCGTCCTACCGGAGCCATGACCTTCAGTTAACATGTACCCCGGATTTGTTTAACGACCCCCTTCCGAGTCGGATTTGTTTAACGACCCCCTTCCGAGTCGGGTACACAACTTTCAAAGTAAAATACTTATCATGCTTTTACATATATGCTAAGGAGTACTCCAAATCCATTCTCAAGGGACACACCACTCTTCAAGGGTGCTCATGATCCCATAAGGACACACCACACAACATAAGGGGTGCTCTTGATCCCATAGGGACACACCATACAACATAAGGGGTGCTCTTGATCCCATACTTAGTGGAGTATCCTTTCAAGCATTTTATCATACACATTACATACAATTCATAAGGGTGCCTCATGGGCTATAAGACATGCTCATACATACATCATAATTCAACCACTTAAACATACTTTATATATGACAAGATTGGTCACATAAATCATCTTCATATCATAGGAAGTGGTAGCATGCTTCATGAGTCAATTCAATTCTTCCCAACCCTAAACCTAGGGTTGGCCGAATGATGTAGGTTAGGGGTAGCTTAGGTTTTTGACATCAACCATCCCATACAAGCATCACATATATATACACATCATGTATCATACTAAGCTTAGCATACATCATGGGGTAATCAGCCTTCACAAACCCTAATGTTTCATGTTGGCCGAAATTTACATGCTTAGGAAAGTTAAGTTCTTTTCCAATCAAGCATTCCATTTAAACATCACATACATATACATATTGTCTTACTAAACATAAGCATATCCCATAGGGTAGTTTAACCTTCACAAACCCTAATCTTAGGGTGTTGGCCGAAAGTCATAGGGTAGGGGGAATTAGGGTTTTTGCAATGAAACATTCACACAAACATTTATACAAACACCTTGTATACACTATCATACAATGCACTAAGCATGGATATATTATAGGATAATTCAACCCTCACTAACCCCTAGGGTTTTGTTCTTGGCCGAATGGTGTAGGGTATTCAACCCTAGTTTTTGTCATCACAACATAAAGGGAAACAACATATATATATACCCTAAGTTCCAAGGGGTCTCCTCATGCATCAAGAAGTAGCCAAGGCCTTCCCCTTGGGGGTGGCCGAAACCTACATAAGGGCAAAACCCTAGGGTTTTGTTCATAACATCATGAAGGGAAACAACATATACATATACCCTAAGTCCCAAGGGGTCTTCTCATGCATCAAGGAGTAACCAAGGCTTTCCCCTAAGGGGTGGCCGAAACATACACAAGGGTAATCCCCCATTTTCGAAAACAAGAGAACAAAAGAATCATGCACAACAATTACATTGCTAGCGAGGGGATACTTACATCCTTTCGCTTGAATTTCACCTTCTCTAAATCCTTAGGACACCCTTGGTTGAAGGAGGGTGAGAGTTCTCTTTGCTAAAACTTCTCTAGAACCCTTGGCCCTAGTAGAGGGCAAGATCCTTGGATGGGATCTTCTTCCTTCCAATTCCCTAGGGTTAGAACCCTAGGGTGTACTTTTCGAAAAATGAAGAAGGAGGAGAGGGCTCTAGGTTTCGGTTTTTAGAGTGGGGAAGAAGAAGAATGAAACTTCCTTCCCCCTCTCTTATTTATACTACGTTCA
This sequence comes from Boesenbergia rotunda, assembly GCA_024364735.1. NCBI lineage: Eukaryota > Viridiplantae > Streptophyta > Magnoliopsida > Zingiberales > Zingiberaceae > Boesenbergia > Boesenbergia rotunda. The sequence continues at coordinate 68,255 of JAGFNQ010007928.1, forward strand.
TGAAGGGACATGTCTCTTCACTTTCCTAGCTTTAACCAGCACATTTCTTATTCTCTCAACATGAATCATCCTTGGTGCAATGGTTAAGACATGGTTAGTGCAACTAGGAGGTTCAAGGATCGATCCTTGCTTCCTCCTTTCTACATTTCCTTTTTATCACATTTTGTACTAATCCCCATCAAAGCCCATTAAGCCAAGCCCATCATGACATTTCATAACAATGTTTCATGAATTCATAACATTATATGTGGGGAAAAATTGGGGTGTTACAATCCCTCATACCTTATAAAAAGTTCGTCCGGAACTTAAAACAGTTCTGGATACTTTAATCGCATTGCCTCCTCTCGTTCCCAGGTGGCTTCTTCGAATTGCTCGTTCCGCTATAGAACCTTTACTAAGGGCACTTCTTTGTTCCTTCGCTTTTTGACCTCCCGATCTAGGATCTGAATAGGTCGGTGTTCGGAACTTAGGTTCTCTTGGTCTTGTACTGGTTGGGGCTCTATCATTTGATTCACATCAGAGGTACATTTCCTGAGCATTGATACATGGAAGACATTATGGATAGCCGACATTTCTGGCGGTAGCTCCAGTTCGTAGGCCACTTTGCCTACCCGTCTCAGGATCTGGTATGGTCCCACATATCTCGGACTCAGCTTCGCTCTCTTCCCGAATCTCATCACCCCTTTCATAGGGGCTACTTTAAGGAATACTGAGTCCCCATCATCAAACTCCAGTGGTCTGCGTCGCTTATCAGCGTAGCTTTTCTACCGACTTTGAGCAGTCTCTATCCTCTGACGGATATTCTTTATAGCCTGAGTGGTTTCATCTATAATATCAGTCTAGAGTCCCATCTCCTTCTTTTCACCACTCTCAAGCCAGCATATAGGAGATCTGCATTTCCTTCCGTATAGTGCTTCGTACGGTGCCATCCCGATAGTAGCCTGATAATTGTTGTTATAAGCAAACTCTGCCAGGCTCAGGTATCGGCACCAGCTTCCCTTGAAGTCCAAGGCACAAGCTCGTAACATGTCCTCTAATATTTGATTCACTCTTTCAGTCTGCCCATCAGTCTGGGGGTGAAAGGTCGTACTGAATTTCAGCTTCGTGCCAAGAGCCTTCTGCACGTGTCCCCAAAACTCTGAAGTAAATCGACCATCCCTATCAGAGATAATGGTCTTGGGAACCCCGTGCAGTCAGATAATTTCCTTGACATACAGTTGAGCCAGCTGCTCCACTGAGTAGGTCATCCTGATAGACAGGAAATGGGCAGACTTGGTGAGTCTGTCCACAATAACCCATATACCATCAAATCCATTCGTCGTTTTAGGCAGTCCAGAGATGAAATCCATAGAGATGTCTTCCCATTTCAACTCGGGGATCGGCAGAGGTTGCAGAACTCCTCCAGGCCTCTGGTGTTCTGCTTTGACCCTCTGGCAGGTCAAACACCAACTGATATAGTGGGCTACATCTCGCTTCATACCAGACCACCAACACTTGCTTTTCAGATCTTGATACATTTTGGTAGACCCAGGATGCATCGCATAAGGCGTTCCGTGAGCTTCCTCGAGGATTCTTGTCCGTAAGTCGGAGTCGTCAGGAACACATAATCGATCCCGAAGATATAAAACTCCGCTGTCCGAAATCCTAAATCCATCGTCCTTGCCTTCTAGAACCTCTTGCTTGATTCTCTGAAGACTCGGATCATGATTCTGCTTTTCCAGAATATCATCGAATAATGTCGGCGTAATCATCAGGGTGGACAGCTGTCCTGATATGATTTCAATCCCGTAATTCATAATTTTTTCCCCTAAGGGTTGTGACAAAGCTGATAAAGACATCAAAGCAGCACATGATTTTCTACTGAGAGCATCGGCTACCTTATTGGCTTTTCCCGGATGGTACAGGATCTCAAAATCATAATCCTTGACCAATTCGAGCCATCTGCGCTGTCTCATATTCAGATCTTTCTGGGTGAAGAAATATCACAGACTCCGGTGATCTGTATAAACTTTACAGTGAGTTCCATATAGATAGTGCCTCCATATTTTCAGTGCAAAGACCACCGCTGCTAACTCTAAGTCATGGATAGGGTAGTTTCTTTCATGTTCCTTCAGCTGCCTAGAGGCATAGGCAATTACCTTCCCATTTTGCATAAGCACAGCTCCGAGTCCCAATTTGGATGGGTCGCTGTACATATCGAAACCCATATCGCTTTCTGGAAGAGTAAATATCGGAGCGCTAGTCAGCCTCCTTTTCAATTCAGTAAAGCTCTTCTCACATTCATCAGTCCATACATATTTCTTGTCTTTCTTTGTAAGAGCTGTCATCGAGGCTGCAATCCGAGAGAAGTTCTCTACGAATTTTCTGTAATAGCCTGCTAGCCCGAGGAAACTTCTGATTTCGCTGGCACTCTTGGGTTTGGTCCAGTTACTCACAGCTTCGATTTTAATTGGGTCCACCATTACTCCTTCCTTGGAGATAACATGTCCCAAGAATGATACCTGATCGAGCCAGAACTCGCATTTAGAAAATTTAGCATACAGTTGTTCCTTCTGAAGAATCTGTAGTACTATACTCAGGTGTTCAGCATGTTCTTCGGGAGTTCTCGAGTATATAAGGATATCGTCGATAAAGACGATCACAAATTTGTCAAGGAATGCCGAGAATACCCGATTCATTAAGTCCATAAACATAGCTGGAGCATTGGTAACTCCAAATGACATAACTATGAACTCATAATGTCCGTATCTGGTTCAAAAAGTCATCTTCGGTATATCCTCCTTTTTCACCCTGACTTGGTGATAACCAGATCTCAGGTCAATTTTAGAGAAAACCGTGGCTCCCTTCAGTTGATCGAACATGTCATCTATCCTGGGTAGAGGGTACCTGTTCTTGATAGTCACGTTGTTCAACGCCCGATAGCCGATACATATTCGCATCGACCCATCCTTCTTTTTCACGAACAGTACGGGAGCTCCCCAGGGAGAATGACTAGGGCGGATGAGTCCCTTGCCAAGCAGCTCCTGTAACTGTCCCTGTAATTCTTTTAATTCTGTCGGCGTCATACGGTATGGTGCTTTAGAAATGGGGTTAGTACCAAGAATCAATTCAATTCCAAATTCTATATCTCTTTCAGGTGCTAACCCTGGTAGGTCATCGGGAAATACCTCTGGGTAATTGCATACGACTTTGACGTCTTCTAGCTTCGGGCCCTCTGTAGGACTGGTAACAACCACATGAGCTAGGAACCCAGAGCATCCATTTTCTAACATCTTCCTTGCTTTCAGAGCCGATAAGAATTTGCTTGTCCTCTTCTTCGGCTCTCCGATAAATTCAAATAGAATTCCCTTCTCAGGTCGGAAGATAACCTTTCGTTTACGGCACTCGATAGAGGCACCGTATTTGTTCAAGAAATCCATGCCCAATATCACATCATAATCTGACATATCAAGCACTATCAGGTCGTAGTAGAGTTCCCTATCTGCGATTCTGATTGGTGCGGCACGTAGCATTTGGGTAGAGAGCATCACCTCACCCGAGGGCAGTGTTGTCAGAAATTTATAGTCTAAATCTTGCAGTGACATATCATTTCTTTTGGCATATTAAAGAATTCCTCTAGGAATTCGGACTCGAAGTCCTTCCACTTCATCTGATCCACTGACCTTCTAGGTTTTACCCTAGTGATTAAAATACGTAACCACCCTCCTACCCCAAGTTCTAAATTATTAATTAATATATATATATATATATATAAGAGAAAGTATCGTTCACGTTCACATATCTTACAATTACTTGTCATTATCTATCATACGTGTGATAAATAAACTAACATAAGAATTAACACTACTTTCACTTATTATGCAAGTATAAATCACCTCCATATAATCATTATTGTACATGAAATAAAGTAAAGCGAGGTTAGGATCTCTTACTTGGAAGCGACAGGATGAAGCTTGATGTGTGTGTAGTGGAGGGGAAACCTTCTCTGATACCAACCTGTAACGCCCGCCCTTATATCTACTCTCGGGGCGGGGTTACGTACCATCAATCATATAATTTTACATAACATAAAAAAATAAAGCGCAAAGACTAAATACTGAGCATGCTTGTTTAAAACTATCAAGTGATATTTACAAGTGCTAAGCATACTAGTCAGTGCATGCCAATCAGATATTATGCTCTAATGATTAGAACATGGTAGGTGCATAGCAAATTCAGTAACATATAAATCATGATAGTGAGGTTATACATTCCATTGCAAGGCATCATGAATTCACATCCTAGAACATCATTTGAAATATCTTAATCAAGAGTTATCCTATAACATAATAGATTCACAAGTAGTTCAACTCCTAACATAATCGAACAAAATCAAGTATAAGAGAATTCCAAGTATAATCACCTACATGCAATATCAATCCTAATCACTAACATTCATTGTCAAGGAAACATAAACATAAGCATAGTAAGTAGATATAAGAATCTTTCATTCCCGAGCCACCACCCCACACATCTTCAGCCCTCCTGCCTCTTCCTTTAGTTTAAGTGTCTCTTACTTTTATCTGCAGCATAAAACAACACATAAACTAGTAAGCACAAATGCTTAGTAAGGATCCTGTCCTACTCGCAAAATCCATACGAAAGAATACAACATGTACACATAAGGAATCATAAGCATGAGTTTATCATAGCATACTAAACATCGAGGTTTCTAAGCAAGCAGTAAAAAGTATCTTAAGCATACCCTTCATATATAATAAATGTTTTCAAAACAATTCCATAAAGGTATTACTTAAAAATACTTTAACATCATATAGGGCCCAGTTGTGTATCACATCAAGCGCGTTCCCTAATGAATTGGGGTAGCGAGCCACCAATCAATTAGAGCAGGACCCTTCCGTCCTACCGGAGCCATGACCTTCAGTTAACATGTACCCCGGATTTGTTTAACGACCCCCTTCCGAGTCGGATTTGTTTAACGACCCCCTTCTGAGTCGGGTACACAACTTTCAAAGTAAAATACTTATCATGTTTTTACATATATGCTAAGGAGTACTCCAAATCCATTCTCAAGGGACACACCACTCTTCAAGGGTGCTCATGATCCCATAAGGACACACCACACAACATAAGGGGTGCTCCTGATCCCATAGGGACACACCATACAACATAAGGGGTGCTCTTGATCCCATACTTAGTGGAGTATCCTTTCAAGCATTTTATCATACACATTACATGCAATTCATAAGGGTGCCTCATGGGCTATAAGACATGCTCATACATACATCATAATTCAACCACTTAAACATACTTTATATATGACAAGATTGGTCACATAAATCATCTTCATATCATAGGAAGTGGTAGCATGCTTCATGAGTCGATTCAATTCCTCCCAACCCTAAACCTAGGGTTGGCCGAATGATGTAGGTTAGGGGTAGCTTAGGTTTTTGACATCAACCATCACATACAAGCATCACATATATATACACATCATGTATCATACTAAGCCTAGCATACATCATGGGTTAATCAACCTTCACAAATCCTAATGTTTCATGTTGGCCGAAATTTACATGCTAAGGAAAGTTAAGTTCTTTTCCAATCAAGCATTCCATTTAAACATCACACACATATACATATCGTCTTACTAAACATAAGCATATCCCATAGGGTAGTTTAACCTTCACAAACCCTAATCTTAGGGTGTTGGCCGAAAGTCATAGGGTAGGGGGAATTAGGGTTTTTGCAATGAAACATTCACACAAACATTTATACAAACACCTTGTATACACTATCATACAATGCACTAAGCATGGATATATTATAGGATAATTCAACCCTCACTAACCCCTAGGGTTTTGTTCTTGGCCGAATGGTGTAGGGTATTCAACCCTAGTTTTTGTCATCACAACATAAAGGGAAACAACATATATATATACCCTAAGTTCCAAGGGGTCTCCTCATGCATCAAGGAGTAGCCAAGGCCTTCCCCTTGGGGGTGGCCGAAACCTACATAAGGGCAAAACCTAGGGTTTTGTTCATAACATCAAGATGGGAAACAACATATACATATACCCTAAGTCCCAAGGGGTCTTCTCATGCATCAAGGAGTAACCAAGGCTTTCCCCTAAGGGGTGGCCGAAACTTACACAAGGGCAATCCCCCATTTTCGAAAACAAGAGAACAAAAGAATCATGCACAACAATTACATTGCAGGCGAGGGGATACTTACATCCTTTCGCTTGAATTTCACCTTCTCTAAATCCTTACGACACCCTTGGTTGAAGGAGGGTGAGAGTTCTCTTTGCTAAAACTTCTCTAGAACCCTTGGCCCTAGTAGAGGGCAAGATCCTTGGATGGGATCTTCTTCCTTCCAATTCCCTAGGGTTAGAACCCTAGGGTGTACTTTTCGAAAAATGAAGAAGGAGGAGAGGGCCCTTGGTTTCGGTTTTTAGAGTGGGGAAGAAGAAGAATGAAACTTCCTTCCCCCTCTCTTATTTATACTACTTTCATGAAGGGATATGTCTCTTCACTTCCCTAGCTTTAACTAGCACATTTCTTATTCTCTCAACATGAAACATCCTTGGTGCAATGGTTAAGACATGGTTAGTGCAAATAGGAGGTTCAAGGTTCGATCCTTGCTTCCTCCTTTCTATATTTCCTTTTTATCACATTTTGCACTAATCCTCATCAAAGCCCATTAAGCCAAGCCCATCATGACATTTCATAACAATGTTTCATGAATTCATAACATTATATATGGGGAAAAATTGGAGTGTTACAAAGAATTTCTTTTACAAGAAAACAGTGGGAGTAATATTGAACTTGAAGAAGTTCAAGAAACTCCAATAGACATTACAGAGACACCTAGTCAAGACCCACAACCAATAACTCATAATGATAAGCTATCAGTTGAACCTAAAACAACACCACTACTTCGTAGATCTGATAGGACACGCAATATTCCAGAGAGATACGGATTTCTCGTAAGTGAATCGAACGACGTGTTACTCGTTAGCGATGACGAACCTATCAGTTATGATGATGTTTTGAAAAGTTCAGAAAGGGACAAATGGCTTGAAGCCATTAAGTCGAAAATGGATTCCATGTACGAAAATCAAGTATGGGACTTGGTTAACCCACCTGAAGGGATTATGCCCATAGGGTGCAAGTGGGTTTTCAAGAAGAAAACCGACATGGAAGGTAATGTTGTTACCTTTAAGGTTAGACTAGTGGCAAAAGGATATCGTCAGAAACAAGGAATTGATTATGATGAAATCTATTCGCCAGTAGCTATGCTTAAATCCATTCGGATGCTCCTCGCCATAGCAACTCATTATGATTATGAGATATGGCAAATGGATGTGAAAATAGCTTTCGTTAATGGAAACCTGATTGAAGATGTATACATGATACAACCTAAAGGTTTCACATAGGTTGATAAAACCAAAATATGCAAGCTTCGATGATCCATATATGGACTGAAGCAAGCATCCAGGAGCTGGAACATCCGTTTTGATGAGACAATCAAAGAGTTTGATTTCTCACAAAATCCTGACGGACCTTGTGTGTACAAGAAGATTAGTGGGAGTGTAGTCGTATTCCTAGTATTATATGTCGATGACATATTGCTTATAGGAAACGATATATCAGTCTTACAGTCGGTTAAAATTTGGTTGTCCAAAACTTTCTCCATGAAAGACCTGGGAGAAGCAACATATATCCTTGGGATTAATCTATAGAGATAGATCAAAACGGTTGCTTGGTCTTTCGCAGTCTACATATTTAGACCGAGTGCTAAAAAGGTTTAGCATGTCGGAATCCAAGAAAGGTTACCTTCCCATCAGGCATGGGATCAACCTTTCAAAGTCTATGTGTCCGCGCACAGAAGACGAGAGGATTTGCATGAATAAGATTCCTTATTCATCCGCGATAAGATCTATCATGTATGCTATGTTATGTACTAGGCCCGATGTATCGTATGCTCTGAGCATCACAAGCAGATACCAGTCTGATCCAGAAATGGATTATTGGGCGGCTGTCAAGACAATCCTTAAGTACTTAAGAAGAACTAAGGATGTTTTCCTAATATATGGAGAAGGAGATATGATAATATGTGGGTATACAGATGTCAGTTTCTAGACAGATAAGGATGACTCCAAATCTCAGTCCGGATACGTATTTACTTTGAATGGAGGCACAATAAGTTGGAAGAGTTCCAAACAAGACACCGTAGCAGATTCTACCACGGAAGCAGAATATATTGTAGCTTCGGAAGCAGCAAAGGAAGCAGTCTGGATCAAGAAGTTTGTCTCAGAACTTGGTGTGGTTCCAACCATTGATGAAGCAGTGCCGGTTTACTGCGACCACAATGGAGCTATTGCACAAGCAAAAGAACCAAGGTCTCATCAGCGATCCAAACATGTGCTTCGCCGCTATCATCTGATCAGAGAGATTATAAGTAGGAATGATATACAAATTGAGAAAATTCCCACTGAAAGGAATTTAGCGGATCCTTTATCTAAGGCCTTGCCTCAAAGCAAGTTTGAGGGTCATGTTAGAGCCTATGGTATTGTATACCGTAGCGATTGGCATTAGGCCAAGTGGGAGTTTGTTAGTAATATGAGAGTAGTGTCCTAAGGCAATCAGCTTATGATTGTAATCATTTACTTTAATAAATGAATATTCACTATTTGAGTGTACATGTTTGTGTATTTGATTGAGATCTTAAACTCATTCACTGAATGTCCGCAATACAATTCACAGCATGAGAGAATTTGTGATGAATTCACAACTAGTGATTATCTCTACATGTGCAATTGTGAAGTATTGAAATTGTCCCTAGTCGATGAATTGATAAATACGGACACTATCAATTCTGTTGAGACTAGCATGGGTTATTCTCTAATCAGCTAATTCTCACTGGCTGGTGACATTGGGATGTCCGGAGATAAACATGAATGCTTGTTAAGGGAACTAGTTCGTTGGAGTGACTGGCTGTAAAACTTCATATGGTAATCTACATATAGATATGTCAATGAAGTTCTTACTGCAGCTTAAGTGCGATGTTCCTTTGACTTGCGGTGTTCAAGTCATCTTGGTCATGAAGACTTATACTTTGACATCTTAAGCAAGCATCTCCAAGGAGGTGTGGACCCAGGATGATTGGGTATAAGCCGAAGTGCCCGAAGATGTTTGAACAGCCTACAAAGGATTCACCACTCCTTGTGAGGTGATGTATACCGAAGGCCTATCGTCGAATTATTACTCGAAGCCTCTGGACAGAGCATCACATGATCATAGTATGAATATCTCAGATACATGAGAGTAATTAGAATCCGTTGGACGAGAAAGACATTGCTTGGGCTAGGTGTGACGTAGTCAGCCTAGTGGGGACTGACACATATAGACCATGTCCTGAACCATGTGGGTATAAGATGGTGAAGGGAATGAGGCACGATTCATTAGAGCTGCTGAAGGGTTTCAGAATAATTTCTGAGGTCAACCGTTGATCTTTCGATTAATTGGGGATCATGATGTACTAGTAGGTGCCACTCATGATCGTTCTATAATTGGTTAATTATAGACGACCAACATAAATTGAAAGCCTATTTAGTCACACGCACTACGAGTAATCCGAGAGATTTAAAACGAGTTGAAAATTAGATTTTTCGATCAAGAGATATAAGTCGAATCTGAATTTTTCAGAGACGCATCGGAAGCATAAAATGGCTAAGTCTTTTGAAGACTTATTGGACGAATTAAATGAGTTTAATTCGTATAGTTTTAGCTTGGATTTGGCCAGCCCCCACCCTCTTTGTTTGGCCGGCCACAACAAAAGGGGAAAACCAAATTTTTGGTTCAAATTATAAAATAAACCGAGCGTGGTTTGTTTTATAAAATTATGCATAAAGAAATTTATATAAAAAAATTTATTTTTCATGGAAATTAAAATGAACCATGGATTAGTTTATTTTATTTTATATAATCAATAATAGGTTGATTTACCATGATAAAGAAATTTATATAAAGAAATTTCTTTCCATAAAAAAAGGGAGACATGGTTTTTTTTATCATAAATTAAATTATGATAAAAACTTGGCAAGATGGAATAATTCATAGAAAAATTTATATGATAAATTTCTTATGAAAATTTATTCCATAAAAAGGAGACTTGGCGATTGAGAGACTACTATATAAAGGAACCGAGGCAAGGCTTGGAGATTAATCTAAGAGATCTAGAAATAAGCCCTCTCTCTCTCTCCTTCTCTCCCTCTCCCTCCTCTAGTGCCGCCGGCCCTAAAAGGAGGACCCCTTTGTTGCCATGAGCTTCATCCACCAAGCAGCTGCCGAAGAAGAAGAAGAGGACCCCTTTGGTGGATGAAGCTCACGGCAACAAAGGGGTCCTCCCGGAATCTTGATTCCGATCTTCATTTGGTGGTTAGTCTTCCCATCTCTCTCTTGGTATTCTTGTCGTGCCTTTGGAGAATCTAGTAGTTCTTGTTACAAAACTCGTGGCTTTGCAAAGTCATCCCGAAGAAAACTCGGCGTGGACGCGAATAGAGGCGGAGCTTCCAAGGGATGCTTACGGTTGGATCTCGTCCCTTCCTTCGAGATACGGGAGGTATTAAGTAAATTAGTTTACTTTCTGCAAAATTTTAATATATGATCATGTCTACACAATATAAGGTTGCATGCTTAGATGTGTGATTAAATAATTTGAGAAATTATTTATGCTAAATCTTCCGCTGCACGTAATAAATTTTAAAATTACAAACCCTCATCCATGTCAACATGCACCCGATCCCAACACCTTTAACTAAGGTCTTGCCTCAAAGCAAGTTTGAGGGACATGTTAGAGCCTGTGGTATTGGGTACCGTAGCGATTGGCATTAGGCCAAGTGGGAGTTTGTTAGTGATATGAGAAAAGTGTCCTAAGGCAATCGCCTTATGATTGTAATTATTTATTTTAATAAATGAATATTCACTATTTGAGTATACATGTTTATGTATTTGATTGAGATCTTAAACTCATTTACTGAATGTCCACAATACAATTTACAGCATGAGAGAATTTGTGATAAATTCACAACTAGTGATTATCTCTACATGTGCAATTGTGAAGTATTGAAATTGTCCCTAGTCGATGAATTGATAAATACGGACACTATCAATTCTTTTGAGACAAGCATGAGTTATTCTCTAATCAGCTGATTCTCACTGGCTGGTGACATTGTGATGTCCGGAGATAAACATGAATGCTAGTTAAGGGAACTAGTTCATTGGAGTGAGTGGCTATAAAACTTCATATGGTAGTCTACATATAGATATGTCAGTAAAGTTCTTACTGTATCGTAATTGCGATGTTCCTTTGACTTGGGTGTTCAAGTCATCTTGGTCATAGAGACTTATACTTTGACATCTTAAGCAAGCATCTCCAAGGAGGTGTGGATCCAGGATGATTGGGTATAAGCCGAAGTGCCCGAAGATGTTTGAACAGCCTACAAAGGATTCACCACTCCTTGCGAGGAGATGTATACCCGAGGCCTATCGTCAGATTGTTACTCGAAGCCTCTGGCCAAAGCTTGACATGTTCAGAGTATGAATCTCTTAAATACATGAGAGTAATTAAGAATCCGTAGGACGAGAAAACGTTACTTGGGCTAGGTGTGACGTAGTCAGCCTAGTGGGGACTGACACACATAGACCATGTCCTGAACCAAGTGGGTATAAGATGGTGAAGGGAATGGGGCACGATTCATTATAGCTGCTGAAGGGATTCAGAATAGTTTCTGAGGTCAACCGTTGATCTTTCGATTAATTGGGGATTATGATGTACTACTAGGTGCCACTCATGATCGTTCTATAATTGGTTAATTATAAACGACCAACATAAATCGAAAGCCTATTTAGTCATACGCACTATGAGTAATCCGAGGGATTTAAAATGAGTTGAAAATTGGATTTTCCAATCAAGAGAGATTAGGTTTCGTTGAGCCAAACGATAAGTCGAATCTGAATTTTTCAGAGACGCATCGGAAGCGTAAAATGGCTAAGTCTTTTGAAGACTTAATAGATGAATTAAATAAGTTTAATTCATTGGGGGCGTAGCTTGGATTGGCCGGCCAAAGAGGGTCTCCATCCTCTTTGCTTGGCCGACCACAACAAAGGGAGAGAACCAAGTTTTTGGTTCAATTTATAAAATAAACCAAGTGTGGTTTGTTTTATAAAATTATGGATGATATAAATTTTTATATAATAAACCAAGGTTTGGTTTATTTTTCATGGAAATTAAAATGAACCATGGATTGGTTTATTTTATTTTATAAAATCAATCATGGATTGATTTACCATGATAAGAAAATTTAGTCCATAAGAAAAAAGGAGACGTGGTTGATTTTTATCATGAATTAAAATATGATAAAACTTGGCATGATGGAATAAGTCATAGAAAATTTATTCCATAAGAAAAAAGAAACTTGGTGGTTGAGAGGCCACTATATAAAGGACCCAAGGCAAGGCTTGGAAAATAATCGAAGTATTCTTGCTTAGGCTCTCTCCCTCTCCTCCCTTCTTCCTCTTGGCCGGCCACAAGGTTCTTCTCCCTTCTTCTTGCCGTGAGCACAAGGAGAAGCACTGAGGCGACGAAGTTCTTCCGTTGGGACGATCTTCCTCTCCGGCCATCATCACCTTGGGATTGGGCGCAAGTCATCTTCCTCCTTCTTGCCGGAATTGTGATTCCGGCCAACCTTGGTAGTGACTTTTTCCGATGTGATTACTTCTCTCTTGGTTTTTCATGTCGCGCTCTCGGAGAATCTAGTAATTCTCGAGAACATGAAACTCATGGCTTTGCGATGTCATCCCGATGATACTCGGCGTGGACGCGAATAGAGGCGGAGCTTCCAAGGGACGCTTACGGTTGGATCTCGTCCCTTCCTTCGAGTTACGCGAGGTAATACGTAAATTAGTTTACGTTTCTGTAAAATTTTAAATATATGATCATGTCTATATAAGATAAAATTGCATGCTTAGATGTGTGGTTAAATAATTTGAGAAATTAGTTATGCTAAATCTTCCGCTGCACGTAATTAATTTTAAAATTACGAACCAGCATCCATGTCAACATGCACCCGGTCCCAACAAAGTGTACCTACAGCAGCTACTTCATTTGGAATTCTAGCTCAAGTTTCAACTCCATAAGTTTCGGCTCAAGAGGAGGAATCAAGGGTTCCTTTGCCCTTCCCACAGCGCAAGACTCAAGCCAAAAAGCAAGTGGAGGAGGAGAAAGCCAAGGAGTATAATGAGCTTGTGAAGTTATTCAGTAAGGTGGAGATTAATGTACCTTTGTTGACTATGATTAAACAAATTCCCAAGTATACTAAATTTCTCAAAGATTTGTGTGTTCATAAGAAGAAACTGAAGGAGAACGAGTTGGTCAGCTTAGGAAAAAATGTTTCAGCCCTTATCCATGCTATCCCTCAGAAATGTGAGGATCCAGGGGTTTTTACTATGTCTTGTGAGATTGGGAGGACTCTCTTTTATGATGCCATGCTAGACTTGGGAGCCTCAATTAATGTGATGCCCAGATCAGTCTTCTAGATGCTTGGTATTGGTCCTCTGCAGCCTACAGGAGTGGTGATTCAGTTGGCAGACAGGAGTCAGACCCACCTAGTCGGTATTATTGAAAATGTGTTAGTGAAGGTGAAGGAGCTGATTTTTCCTGTAGATTTCTACATCTTGGACATGGAGGAAGACTATCTAGCACATAGATCTCCACTCATTCTTGGGAGACCATTCCTAAAGACTGCGAGGACAAAAATTGATGTTTATGCAGGCACACTTTCCATGGAAATAGGCGACACAATAGTCCAGTTCAGTATCTTCGATGCCATGAAGCACCCCAGAGAGGATCACTCTACTATGAGCATTAATATTCAAGATGAGTTGGATGATGCAGATATATTTGCTGAGGGAGTTCCACGTGGTATTTCCAGAGGATATTGCAGTTTAGGGGAGGCTGAGGAGACATTTGCTATGGAGGAGGCTGATTTGGAGGGTATTTCAGACTCACTTTTAACTGGAGAGGAGTTTATAGGTGTAGGGGATTGCACTGAACCCCAGGGATCACCTACTTTGATTGATATTTCAGAGGACTCAGAGGATAGGTGTGAGAGTGTAGGGGATTGCACTGAGCCCCAGGTATCACCCATACCTACTGAGCAGACCCAGATTGAGCTTAAGCCATTGCCAGATCATTTGAAATATGCTTATCTAGGAGAGGAGCAGAATTTACCTGTCATCATCGCCCAGAACTTAGATTCAGAGCAAGAAGACAAATTACTGCAAGTTCTGAGGCAGCACAAGAAAGCCATTGGGTGGACTTTAGCGGATATACCTGGTATTAGCCCAGCTATTTGCATGCACAGGATATTTTTGGAAGAGAATGTCAAACCAGTCATGCAGCCACAGAGAAGGCTAAATCCACTGATTTTGGATGTGGTAATGAAAGAGGTGACTCGACTCTTGCAGGCAGGTATCATATACCCTATTTCTGACAGTAAGTGGGTCAGTCCTATCCATGTGGTGCCTAAGAAATCTGGAGTGACAGTGGTGGAAATGAAGCAATGAGTTAGTGCCCACCAGAGTAAAGAATTCATGGAGGGTTTGCATTGACTATAGGAAGCTAAACCAAGTCACGAGGAATGACCACTATCCCTTGCCTTTTATTGATCAGATGCTAGAGAGGTTGGCAGGGATGTCTCATTGCTACTTCTTGGATAGGTACTCAGGATATTTTCATATTTGCATAGACCCGGAAGATCAGGAGAACACCACCTTCACTTGTCCTTTCGGCACTTTTGCTTATAGACGGATGCCATTCGGACTCTGCAACGCTCCAGGGACTTTCCAACGGTGTATGGTAAGTATTTTTGGTAAGTTATTAGAGCACTGCATGGAGATTTTCATGGATGATTTTTCTGTATTTGGCACATCATTTGACACTTGTTTAGATAACTTGTCTAGGGTACTCCATAGATGCATTGAAACTAATCTTGTTCTTAATTTTGAAAAATGTCATTTTATGGTAGAGTATGGTATTGTCTTAGGTCATATAGTCTCTAGAAAAGGTATTGAGGTAGATTCTACTAAAATTAGTGTTATATCTTCTTTATCTTACCCCGTATGTGTACGGGATGTTCGAGCTTTTCTTGGTCATGCAGGATTCTACAGGGGATTTATTAAAGACTTCAGTGAGATTGCTCGGCCCTTAACTAGACTTTTGCAAAAAGATGTGGAATTTTGTTTTGATGAAATATGCAAAGAGGCTTTTCAAAGATTAAGGGAGGCTCTTACTTCAGCTCCTATTATTAGACCCCCTGATTGGAATTTACCATTTGAACTAATGTGTGATGCTTCTAATTTTATTGTAGGAGCTGTTCTTGCACAGAGGGTGGATGGAGCACCATATGTCATCTGTTATGCTTCCAAGACCCTAGATGCTGCACAAGCCAACTACACCACCACCGAAAAAAGAGCTTCTTGCTATTGTTTTTGCTTTAGACAGATTTAGATCTTATTTGTTGTGCTCACATGTTATTATTTTTTCTGATCATGCAGCTCTGAAGTACCTTTTGAAGAAGCCAAATGCTAAGCCTAGATTAATCAGATAGATGCTTATACTTCAAGAGTTTGACTTGGAAATCCGAGATAGGAGTGACAAAGAGAACCTGGTTGCAGGCCATTTGAGCAGAATAGAAGGAGATGAACCCCTTACCACCATTGATGATGATTTTAGAGATGATCGTCTTCTAGGGATATATGGTGAGTCGCCTTGGTATGCAGATCTAGTTAACTTTTTAGTAGCTCATGTTTTTCCTACACACTTTACTAAAGCTCAAAAAGATAAACTCAAAAGTGATGCTAAATTCTATGTGTGGGATGACCCGTACTTATGGAAATTTTGTAATGATCAAATAATTAGAAGATGCATACCTGATCATGAGTTTTACTCAGTTCTTACATTTTTCCATTCATCAGCCTGTGGGGGACATTTTGGACCACAGAGGACAGCTAGGAAAGTTTTTTGGCCTACCTTATTTCATGATGCATATCTATTTTATAAGAATTGTGATAGATGTCAGAGAACTGGGAATATAGGAGCTAGAAATGAGATGCCCTAATAGACTATTCTTTTTTGTGAGATTTTTGATGTTTGGGGAATAGACTTTATGGGACATTTTCCTGCATCTTGTGGATACTTGTATATTTTACTTGCTGTTGATTATGTTTCTAAATGGGTGGAGGTCATTCCCTCTAGGACTGATGATTCTTGTGTTGTTGTTAGTTTTGACAGGTCACATATTTTTTGTAGGTTTGGAATTCCAAGGGCTATCATAAGTCACCAAAGTTCACATTTTTGCAACAAACACATGAAGGCTTTGCTTAGCAAGGTCTTCATGTGGTTGTGCACAAAGTTTCTACTTCCTACCATCCCTAAACTAATGGACAAGCTAAAATTTCAAATAGAGAGATCAAAGCAATTTTGGAGAAGACCGTTGGGCCTAACAGGAAAGATTGGAGCAAGATGCTTGATGATGCACTATGGGCCTATAGAACGGCATACAAGACACTAATTGGAATGCCTCCCAACCGATTAGTATATGGAAAAGCTTGTCATCTACCCGTGGAGATAGAGAATAAAGCTTATTGGGCGGTGAAAGCTTGTAACTTTGATGCTACTAAAGTGGGAGAAGAAAGGAAGCTTTAACTTCAAGAACTTGAGGAGATAAGACTAGAAGCATTTGAAAACTCAAGGATTTATAAGGAGAAGACTAAAATTTTTCATGACAAACATATAGTGAGGAAAGAGTTCCAAATTGGTGACAAGGTTCTATTGTATAAGTCAAGGCTCAAATTGATTAAAGGTAAGTTGAGGTCTAGATGAGAAGGTCATTTCTTGTACTAATTTTTCCTTATGGTGTTGTTGAGATAAAGATGAAGCTAATGGTTTTATTTGGAGAGTCAATGGCCACCAGCTCAAGAAATACTTTGAAGAGGTAAAGGAGCTAGATGTGGATGGATTGGACATCAAAGACGCTATCTACCCAACTTAAAGGGGAGTTTCATTTTTCTTGCACTTTCATTTCATTGTATATATCATTTCTGTGTTTTCTAGAAGTAAATCTTTCTTTTATAATGAGTTTTTGTTAATAAATGCTTAGGTAGTGTAGATTGAATAAATAGTCATTGTAGATACCATGTTATCCTTTTTGGTACCTTATTTCTTGCATGATTTGGAATAAATGTATCCCTCTAGGTTTTTTCTATATCATTTTAGAGTCTCTTGAAAGTAAATTAAATTTGGTTGTTAAAACTTAGGATTTAAGCCAATGGATGAAAATTCTTGGATGCTTGAGTACTACTTAGTTATGAACTTTAGATTGATGACTTGAGATGAATTCTTTTTACCTAGTGAGGATTTAGCCTAATTTTTTGTAATACACACATGTGATTGTACTCTAGAACTTGCTTAGGTTCTTTCAAAACTATATTTCTATGATTGGACCACATTTATAGAGGTGAATCACTTTGTTTTCTTTCTCATATCATTTTTTTTGCAATAATGCTTGTTGATCTACTCTATATTCCATTTTCCTTCCCTAATTTTATGTCATCATAATCTTTCCATGGACTTGGATTCTTTGATTTCTTGATGTTACTTTGCCCGAGACGAATAAAAGTTTAAGTGTGGGGGAGTAGCTGCAAGTATTGAATCAAACATTGAGGATAATGGAAGTATTTGGCAACCATTAAGCCAAAGTGTGCCAATTTGATGGAGATTTGTATCAAGAATGAGTTGCAAAAATGGGTTAGTGAAAGCTACATGTGGAACATCTAAGTTCTTGATTTAATTTGATGTTTCAAGCTCTATGAGGAAAAATTCTAGAAGAAAAAAAAATAGTGGAAGCAGAAATAAATGGGAGTTGGCAACCTAAGAAATAAATTTGGCAACCTACAAGCATGCAATCATATTCTCCATAGGAGTGGGCTGAATTGAAGCTGGAATTCAGATAGGAATTGAAACTGTGAAGCTGTGAATCTGAAAATGATGGAAGAACAAGAAGGAAAAAAAACTAAGAAAATGAAAGGGAATCAGTTTAAGATTGGGTTACTGTAAAAGTAGCTGAATTGCCAGAAGTAATGATACATTACTGTCATTTTAATGGAAAGAAATGGGAGCTTACAAGTGTTAGAATCATTGAAAAAAAGGGAAGCAAAAATAGAAATAGAACTTGGCTGCAGAGAAGAAAAAAAAAGCAAAGAAAAGAAGCAGCTGAAAGAACAAAAGAAAAGAAAAAGACAAAGAGAAAACATGAAGTGGAAGTCAAATGCTGAGTTAGATATCTGAATTGGAAGATGTGATCAAGTTTAAGAATGGATTATTGATTGAAAGAAGAGAAGTCTCGTCAGAAGTCAGCTTCAAATTCTGCAGTTCAGCTACTGATCATCACCTGATCGGTCTTCAGACCAATCAGGGAAGTGACTGTTCGGTCACTCTGTCCGATCAGGATGATGTCCAGTTCGATCAGCAGCTTTCCAGAACGATCAGAGGGAAGCACAGACCGATCTCCAGAACAATCAGGAAAGCCTAATAGGTCCCTTGACCGATCAGTAGATGCTGGCACACCAAATTCAGTGATTAAAGAGTCATTGTTTGTTCCCTACTCAATTTTAAGCTCTGATTTCATTGAGAGGATCATAAAAGAGGGCAAATTACATTAGAAATATTTTTGAGTATCCAAGTCTTCGACTTCCTTAACTTTTCCATTTTCTAAACCTCTATTTCATTTCTATCATTTCATATTTCTTTAACTTGTTTGAATAAGCTTTTGTAGATGTGGATCCAAATTAAGAATGATGGTGGAGAGTAGAGCATAAGCAAGCTTATGGTAGTGCAAGAACCATGGTAGTGTGTGAGTGAGCTCCACTTTTATTGAAAATGTAGAATTTAGAAAGAGAGCCACCCAAAACTTCCCTTGAAAGGATTTGTGTGTTTAGTTCATCTCAATGAGTCATGAAGGATAAAGTATGCTAAGTTGTTGATTTAAGGACAAGATACTAGTCTATTGAGCTTAGATTTTTTAGAATTGACAACCCTAGGTAATTTCTTTTCAATTGCTTCTAACTATGATTGAGAAAAATCTAGGGGGTACATGTTAGTTAGCTTGTGCGAGATGCCCAAGAGCAAGTGTGGGGGAATTGATAATTACCATTTTGTTAGTTAATTTAGGCTCTAAAATCCATGTTTTGATCCATTTTTACATGCTTAATCTTGGATTTACACTAGGTTCCATGGATTAATTTTATTTTGGCTATTATTGCAAATCTTTGCATATTTGAGATGTTTTGATATCTAATTCGAATCTGGTTTTGTAGGCTTTGAAGGATCATGGACCTAGGTCAAGTTGGATCAAGTTTGAGTCAGAATTCGACTCGGATCAAGGCGATCAAGGATTGGATCAATATGGACCGTCCGATCAAGGAACAAGTAGATCTGAGCCATCTGTGAATTTCTGATCAATCCGAGCTCAATATAGGGCCAATCATGACCACAGATCAAGATCTGAAAGTTTAAACCAAATCAGAGTCCATCTGACCGTTGGATCAAGCTCAAGGGGGTCTAAGCCGTCCATTTAAAGATTAGGGCAATCTGAGCCATCCGTTGCAGATCCGATTAATCCCAACTGAGGACACGCAGATCTGACCGTCGGATGGAGATCTGGAAGTTTTGGACTCAATCAAAGTAGATCTGACCGTCGGATGGGATCAGGATGATCAGAGCCGTCCATTTCTAACAGTTAAAAACCGCTTCTCCGATCAGATCTGGGTCGTCGCGTGTTCTCTGTTCTTCGCGTTCATGAGCTTTCTTCTTCGTTTCTTCTTGCATGGCCACTGCAGATCCGAGTTCTTTTCCCAGACTTCAATCAGAGGATCGATCTCCGTGAGGTTAGCGATTCAATCTCGTCGCTGAAAGGCCAGAGGAGAGGGTTTCACCAAAGGGCTACATTCCATTCGATCGACTCCTGTTCGTTCATCTTCACTGATCGGAGCTGCCCGAGTATTCAGAAGGGTTTTCTAAAGAGTCTTGGGAGTTTCTGAACCACGAGCGCAATCCAATCTAGCAAAGAGGAGAAGATCGGGTTAAGTGTTCGGCTACGTATCAAATCAACGCCAATCGTCCGCTGGGGGATCAGATTCTTCCGATTCTCGAGCTAAGGGGTTCTTAGCTTGATTCTTGTGTGACGACAAGAAGAAGACCTGGTGAAAGACTCGATCTGAAGTTTAGCTTTCGATTTTGTACTCATTTCTGTAGTCATTTTACCTTGTAGCAGTACACTTTCAGTCACTGATCGATCTGCTCGATCGATCAGATAAGCCACTGATCGGTCTGCCGACTGATCAGGCAGTCTCAATCTCATTCAACCTTGTTCTGTTATCAATCTTTTAACACACATCTGTTCCTAGTAATTTTTTTCTGTTTCAACTTTACATTCCCGCAATTTAGCTATAGTTCTTATGTTTCCTCACATTTAAAGTTGTTCTTGAATTTTAATTTCATAGTCTTTAATTGAATTGCTCAGTTCTCAATTAGGGTTAAGTTAGTTTCCTTGATTTAGTTTCAAATAGGTTAAACATAGTTCGTAATTTCCTAATCCATTTCCTACTCTAGGTAAGTTCAGTCTGTTCCAAGTTGCTACTTCATTCATATTTGCAAAACAAACCCCCATTTTAATATGAAACCCCAAAACATTTGACGACAAATAAATTCGAGCTTGGATTAAACATTCACAACTAGTCCTTGGAAAAATACGACCTGAGGCCCCTATTCTACATTCCATTTTGTTAGCCAAGGGTTTTCAGCTTATAAATATCTAAATTTGAGACTCATTCGTGACACGTGTTGTGGGTCACATCAGTTGGCAAATAGGTAAAATCTCCTGAGAGGAGTAGGTGAGAACGCGTTCCCCGTGGAGGGAACATTAGGCGTTGGTTCGGCCTAGGGTTCCATTTGGGAAGCCCAAAGTCAGAACCAAGACAGCTCAAGCTGTAAATCATGATTAAATCTATCTTATTTATATGTTTCTTGTGTTTTGGAAATAACCCTGGTTGCAGGAACAAAGGGATGGAGGTTTCTGCTCCCAGGCGTCTCAATGGAGTGAGGCGCCCTACTGGGCTAGGCGTCTGTGTTGAGACAGGCGCCCCAGACGAAGGGTGAATTCCAGCCACTTCGAAGCAAGGCCTCAAGACTACAACATAGGCACCCCAGTTAGCTCAGACACCCTGGTTGAGGGGATATGCGTGGCCAAGTCTGCAGATTGAGGTTCGTGCAGAGAAGGCCAGGTGTCAGGCGCCCCCTTCAACACAGGGGCCCAGCTACGACTATATAAAGGGGTTCACCCCCTTGGCTTCAACAACAATTGGTTTCTACGCATTCATTCAAACGCTCCACTCCGACAAACTCCATTCTCAAGATTCAAGCACCAACGACGACCCACGGCTCCGGCATTCCAAAATCTTCCGGTCGCCGTATAAATCTTTTTTTTTGTTAAAGTGTTGTAATTGTTTTTAATTCTATATTTGAAACTCCAACTTGTAATCATTTTACGAAAATATAGAATTTCCCATCATAAATGGTCAAGGACCGTGGGCTTTGGAGTAGGAGCCGATTGCGACTCCGAACCAAGTAAAAACAAAAAGTGTTAGCGATTGTTTTTACTTTTCCGCTGCACAATTTCTCTATGTATTCCGAAAAATTTAACGATCGATATTCACCCCCCCCCTCTATCGATTCAATCTGATCCCACACACTTTAACTCCAAGGTGATCTTAGAACAATGAAAAGAGGACCATAATCCAAATAGAATCATCCCAACCCACAAAACTCTCCCATCCCCACCACTACGGCAGTGGAGAAGAAACCCCAAAGAGAACATCTAAAAACAAGCATCCAACTTCATCTCTTAGATCATGCAAGACCAAATCAGATCCTAAATATGAAGCTTAAGATAAATGCTTGGATCAAATCAACATGGTCGAATGATCCCCAAACCTCGCAACCACACAAAATCCCAATTCAAAATTAATTCAAGATTTGTAATTTCAAACACAGTTCACCACCCGAAATTCCTAAACACAGAACAAATCCCAAATAAAGATGTCATCGATCAAGCTATATGCAATCCTCATGCTATTTGAAATCCATCTACGAAATCAATACTTCACAGCTTAATCTTACCAGCAATGGTGTGCCAGCGAGGAGCACAAAGATGATACGACGGATCCCCCAAATAGTTGATGCCTAGGCTGCTCTCCAAGATACCACCGCGACCTCTTCTAGATCGGCTAGGAGAAAGAACCACCAAGGAAGAAGGCAATCTTCGGGTGGATCATCCAAAGTGGAGACTAGAAGAGGGTCATTGGAGCTTGGGATCAAGGCTACAGATAGAGGGGCGTCGAGCGACGATCGCGAAGGAAAAGGGAAAACAGTGGCTTCAGGTGGCCATCTTCCTTAAGGAAATTATCGAGAGGGTGGTCGGCGTTGATTGATCGAGAGGGGTAAAGGATATGTTGCCCGATCAGTTGGGGGAAAGAGGAGAAAACTCCCGTGGTTTTGGTGAATGATGTGGCGAAGAAGAGGAGGGGTTGCAGGATTTTAGTAGAGCCATTTTTGCATTTAGCCCTCCGAACTCTAAATAATCCCATAGCAGCACTCAAAAGATAGGGCAGTTTGCTATTAGCCCCTTATCCTTTAGTTAAACACAACCATGTCCTTAATTTTAGGGAGTCCTCTACCTTTATCCCCTAGAAGTTTCGAGTTTAACTTAATTAAACTCCCAAAACTTCGTCTATAGGCCTCGAGACCCTAAAACCTATCCGATAACTCTTCGAAAAATTTTCTAGACCCGGTTTTGAGTTGGTGTATTTAACATCTGCAGGCTGGGAAATGATGAAGAGAAGGGAAAAGAGGAGTTTATATGTTGCGTCCTTTTGCAAAAAGTTCCTCCTACTTGACACAGTTTAAACCTAGCCCTTGATTTAGGTTTTATTGATTCATTATAACCCTCCATAGTTTAGGAATTCAACATAAACTTTGTCCAAAGTCCGAAAAATCCTAAATCTTTCCATTAATTTTTTTGAAAAGGTTATTCTACCAGTTTTCGAGTTACCATATTTAACACACCATATATAGCACAGGAGCTTATTCAAGGACCACCATGTTTATATGCATAGATCGGAGGAAGCAATTCTAGTCACCGAAGGTAACCAGTTGAGTCGATCTTTTATCCAAGGAGAAAGCCATCAACAGCTACAACGAAGCCACATGCAATACATCCACCTTGGGGTACTCTAGGTGCGAATACAAATCCTCCATAGGTAGGAGCTTGCTTGGAGGACCCAAAGTTACACTTAGCTCAAACACAAGTTAAAACTGTGGTGCAAAAAGTATCAGACAAGAACAATCAACCTCTAGTATTTCGATGTCTTACAATATACCAAGGTCTGGTCAGTCTGATCAAGGGTTAAGCCAAACAAGACTTGATGTTTGGTAAGGTAAAACTCAGGTTTGATCAGTTTGGCTAAAGGGTTAGCCAAACATGACCTGATGTATGGCAGAGTGATTAGCAAAGTACCCAGGGTTGGTCAGTTAGACCAAAGGCTAAGCGAAACAGGACCTGATTGTTGGATCGAGAGAACCGATAGAGGGGGGGTGAATATCGGAAAATATTAGGATTTAATATGAGAGAAATTGCATAGCAGAAATTAAAACCAACACGCGAACACAAGTGGTTTTACTTGGTTCGGAGCCTAGGTCGATTCCTACTCCAAGGCCCACGATCGTTGATCGTTTACTTTGGGCAATTTTATATGAGGCGCAAAAGCAGTTTACAAAGATTGATTACAGAATAAGTGCAGTAAATTAAAAATCAACTCTTCTTTACCGACGTCCGGAGTAGATGGTATTTTCGGAGCAGTTGGACGTCGTCGGCGCTTGTATCTCGAGTCAGGAGGTTTCTGGAGCAGAGCGCGGGAATGGAAGAGCGTGAATGCATTGGAAAACTTGGATGTCCTGAAGCCTTGGTTCGAGGGCCTTTTTATAGGCCCTGGGGGTGCCCGGAACGTCGGGGGCGCCCCCCCCCACGTGTCAGCCGATCCGCCTCGGTCTCGGTCAGCTCTGATCCCTCAAAAATCGGGATCAAGCTTTGACAGGGGCGCTCTGATCGCTGGGGGCGCCCGGGTTGACCAGGTCAGCTCTCTTATCCGCTGGCTTCGAGGGGAGCTGCTTCGGTACTTGGCGCTGGGGGTGCCCGGGAGCACGGGGGCGCCCCGCCCAGCAGCTATTCGAAGCCTTCCTTACTTACATTGTTTTGTATGCACCTTGGGGGCGCCCGGGACACTCTGGGCGCCCTACTCAGCCACTGCCTCACTCCTTTGAGGCTCTCTGAGCTACAGACACTCGTTCCTTTGGTCCTGCATCCAGGGTTAGTCCAAAACAACATAAAATAATAATGTGTTAGTTTATACAGCCTTAGCTGTCTTGGTTCTAACTTTGAGCCTCCAAAATGGAGCCCTAGGTCGAACCGACGTCTACTGTTCCCTCGACGGGGAATGCGTCCTCACCTACTCCTCTCGGGAGAATTTACCTGATGCCAACCGTTCCTCTGGTTGGACTTTTGTCTGGCGGTCCTTTGCCAGGTCTTGGATACCGAGCTGTCCTTCGCCTGGTGCCTAGCATTCCTTCGCTAGGTCTTTAGTCCCAAGCTATCCTTCGCCTGGCACCTAGCAGTCCTTCGCTAGGTCTTTGTATCCTAACAGCCCTTCGCTAGGTGCCCAGCAGCCCTTCGCCAGGTCTTTGATGACTAGCAGCCCTTCGCTAGTTGCCTAGCAGTCCTTCGCTAGGACTTGATGACTAGCAGCGAAGCTAGTTGGCTAGCAGTCCTTCGCTAGGACTTGGTGACTAGCATCCCTTCGCTAGTTGCCTAGCAGTCCTTCGCTAGGGCTTTGTATCCTGGCATTCCTTCGCCAGGTGCCTAGCAGCCCTTCGCTAGGACTTTGTTTCTGCACACTCAAGTAACTTTATTAGATCACAAATAAACTTAACTTTGAATCCTTTGTCAATATCAAAACAAGGTTCGATATGGTGCTTCCTGCACCAACAATCTCCCCCTTTGTGATTTATGGCAACACAATTCAAAGTTAAGTGAAAACTTATAGCAGTTCAGAAAAGACAGTTAGGAGCAATGAAATATAGCAATTCTGAACAGTCTAAAACCAAAAAAAATTTCTCATAGTCCCCCTGAATAATTGTGTTATAAAACACTTAACTTAACTTTGACCTTTTCCTCCCCTTTGACATATATCAAAAACAAACATGGGTGGACAAGGTAAAATTTTGAAGGGTTTTGCAAACCTAAATTTTGTTTAAAAACATAGAAAAATTTGTTTACTAAAGAAAATTTTGCACAGTTAGACGAATTTGCTTGGAAACACTTTGTGCAAATAGAATATGTTAAAATTTTAAAAATTGTTTACTAAGAGAAATTTTACTTAAAGGCATTTGCTATAAAAAAATTCAACTGATTTTTGCTCAAACAAGCTTTGTTTACTAAGGAAAAATCTACTTAGAGGTATTTGCAAAAGGATGCTCTTAGAAATTTTTGAAAGCACACTTAGAAATTCAACTTTGCTTTTTGAATAAGAGAAAGCTTTTGAAAATTTTTCTCTTCTTATGTTTTAGAATATTTCCAATTGAAAAAACTTGCAAAGTTGCACTAAGCTTGTAACACCCCAAAATTTCACCATGAATAATGTTATGAATTTATGAAAAATTATTATGAAATATTATGTGAATAATATTGTGAATTAATGGAAAATTATTATGAAATATTATGTGAATAATATTATGAATTCATGGAAAATTATTATGAAATTCATGGAAAATTATTATGAAATATTATGTGAATAATATTATGAATTCATGGGAAATTATCATGAAATATTATGTAAATAATGGTATGAATTCATGGAAAAATTATTATGAAATATCATGATGGATTTGGCTTAATAGGCTTTGATGTGGATTAGTGCAAAAGGTAATAAAAAGAAAGTGTAGAAAGGAGGAAGCAAGGATCGAACCTTGAACCTCCTAGTTGCACTCACCATATCTTAACCACTACACCAAGTATTATTTCTTGTTGAGAGAATAAGAAACATGCTTGTTAAGCGTGTAATAGTGAAGAGACATGTCTCTTCATGAGAATAGTATAAATAAAAGAGGGAAGGGGTGGGAGTAACTTCCTCTTCTTCTTCCTCACTTTCTCCCACCCGAAATTCCTTCTTCTTCCTCTTCTCTTTTCCATTTTCGAAAAGTGCTTCCTAGGGTTCTAACCCTAGGGGATTGGAAGGAAGAAGACTCCCTAAAGGATCTTGCCCTCTATTAGGGCCAAGGAGTCTAGAGAAGAAAAAGTAAGAGGAACCTTCACCTCTCCTTCAACCAAGGGTACCCTAAAGATCTAGGGAAGGTGAAATTCAAGCGAAAGGATGTAAGTATCCCCTCGCCTGCAGTGTAATTGTTATTGAATGTTTCTTTGGTGTCCTTGTTTTCGAAAATGGGAGTTCCTCCCTTGTAACCATTCGGCCACCACCAAGACAAGGGTCTTGGTTGCTTCTTGATGCATGAGGATACTCCTAGGAACTTAGGGTATGGATGTATGTTGTTTCCCATCATGTTGTGATAAGGAAAAGTAGGGTTATCCACCCTACAACTTTCGGCCAAGAGGGAATGGGCTAGGTTTTTTGGGTTGTTTGCTATCCTATGATGTGTCCATGTTTAGTAGTGTAGGTAAGGTGTTTGAATAAATGTTTGTGTGAAGATTGGATGTCAAAAACCTAGCCTACCCTACCCTTACATCATTCGGCCAACCTAGGAAGATTAGGGTTTAGGGATGCTTGATTTGCCTATGATGAATCTATGCCTAGTAGTGTAGACAAGGTGTTTGAATAAATGCTTGTGTGAAGGTTTAATTTCAAAACCCTAGTTTCCCTACCCTACACCATTCGGCCAAGGCATGAAACCTTAGGGTTTGTGAAGGTTAAATTATTTTATGTGATATGCTTATGTAAAATGATATGAGATGTATATGCATGTGATATTCAAAGGAAATGTTTGATTGGATTCCTTAGCATGTAACATTTGGCCAAGGCATGAAACATGAGGTTGTGAAGGACAACTTACCCTATGAGATTATGATTGTGTTTAGTAAGATCATATGCCTATATATGTGATGATTGTATGAGATGTACCCTAGGAGATATACTTATGTTTGGGATGATGATATGTATATGCAAATGATGTTTAAATGGAATGTTGGATTAGGAAAAATGGAACTCTCCCTAGCCATGACTTTCGGCCAACACGAGATTAGGGTTAAGGTGACTTGATTTTCTCCCATGGTGCATGCTATAGTATGATACATGATATATATATATATATATATATATATATATATATATATATATATATATGTGGGATGTTGGTAGGGGATGTTTGATGTCAAAAACCTAATCTACCCCTACCCTTGAGTTTCGGCCAAGACCCTAGTTTTAGGGTTAGGAACCATTTGATTTACCCATGAAGCATGCTACCACTTCCTATGATATGAATATGATTTATGTGATCAACCTTGTCATATATAAGATATGTTTAAGGGGTTGAATTATGATCTATATATGAGCATGCATTATAGCCCATAGGGCACCCTTATGAAATGCATGCTTTATACTAGGCTAGTTATCATGATTATGGAGATCTATGTATGAGCATGCATTATAGCCCATGGGGCACCCTTATGAAATGCATGCTTTATACTAGGCTAGTTATCATGATTATGGATGCATACATATGCATAAGAATGAGCCTTGTAGGGCATGAACGAAGAAGACTTAGGGCCTAAAGAATGCTTCCCTAGAAGGTTGGGATTAAGAGCATACTTTATGAAAATGAAGAACATGATAATTATTTTATTTTGTAATGGCTTGTACTATAGACTCTTAAAGCGAGTCAAATGATTATGATACTAGGCTGAAGGACTTCTGAGAAGGCCTAGTAAACCCTAGTGGTTCGGGATTAGCTACCTCGTTCCTATTCAGGGGCGCGCGCAAAACATGAAGTACAAGCCGGGCCCTAATGATTATGCTATGTTCAAGTATTATGTTTATATGTTTTCAAAGAAACCTTCCTATGAAGTTAATATGCTTAGATGTTTAACATGCTTAAACACTTACCATGCTTGAATGTGATTTATTCTCTTATCTTTCTATGATATGGATTTTGCGAGTAGGACAGGATCTTACTAAGCATTTGTGCTTACTAGTTTATATGTTGTCTTATGCTGCAGATAAGGGTAAGAGACACTTAAACTAAAGGAAGAGGCAGGAGGGCTGAAGATGTGTGGGGTGGTGGCTCAGGAAATAAAGATCTTCATATCTACAATATTATGCTTATGTTAACATTTCTTTAGTAATGAATGTTACACTTGGATTACTCATATACTTGATTATATTATGAGTTGAACCTATCATGTTATAGGTTAGTTTTGAACAAGCATGCTTAGTACTTTGTTATTAGTACTTTAAGAAAAAAAAATTTATACGAATGATAGTACGTGACCCCGCCCCGAGAGTAGATATAAGGGCGGGCGTCACAAGTTGGTATCAGAGCAGTTTTCCCTCCACTACACACACATCAAGCTCATCCTGCAGCTTCCAAGTAAGAACTCTAAACCTACTACTTTATTTATGCGTGATAGTATGTGTTACTCCTAGTTAATTATGCATGAAGGTAGGAATAACTATTACCTCATACTAGTCTCATTTCTTATGAAGATGGCTAGAAGACGTAGTAACCGTCTTAATGGGACTGCCCCTCCACCACTTAACGAGACAGCACCACCACTCAACGAGATATACCCCCTCAAGTTATGAACTGCAAGTTCTTACAACCTTACCCTCGGGAGATATTATACCATCTACCCATATGATGCGTGCCACACCAATCAGGATCGCTGGGAGGGAACTCTATAGCGATCTGATAGTGCTGGGCATGCAAGACTATGACATTATATTGGGCATGGATTTCTGAGTAAATACGGCACTTCAATTGAGTGCCGTAAAAGAAAGATAGTCTTCCAACCAGAGGCAGTCACTAAGTTTTAATTTATTGGAGAGCCAAGAAGAGAAGCCAGGAAACTCTTATCGGCTCTCAAAGCTCAGCAGATGTTAAGCAAGGGATGCACTGGGTTTCTAGCACATGTGGTCAATACAAGCCAAGAAAAGGACCAGAGGCTAGAAGACGTCAGAGTGGTATTCAACTACCCAGAAGTCTTCCCCGATAAACTACCAAGGCTAGCCCCTGACAGGGAAATCAAATTTGAGATCGAATTGATACCGGGTTCAAATCCGATCTCCAAGGCGCCTTACCGAATGACGCCAGCTGAGTTAAAGGACTCCAGGGATAGTTACGGGAGTTGCTTGACAAGGGACTCATCCGCCCTAGTCACTCTCCATGGGGAACTCCCGTGCTCTTCGTGAAAAAGAAGGATGGGTCGATGCGAATGTGTATCGACTATCGGGCGCGGAACACCTGAGTATAGCACTACAGATTCTTCAGAAGGAACAACTGTATGCTAAATTTCCCAAATGCGAGTTCTGGCTCGATCAAGTATCATACTTGGGACATGTTATCTCCAAGGAAGGAGTAAAAGTGGCCCCTATGAAAGGGGTGATGAGATTCGGGAAGAGAGGGAAGCTGAGTCCGAGATATGTGGGACCGTACCAGATCCTAGATCGGGAAGTTAAAAAGCTAAGGAACAAGGAAGTACCCTTAGTAAAGGTTCTGTGGCGGAACGAGCAATTCGAAGAAGCCACATGGGAACGAGAGGAGGCAATACGATTAAAGTATCCGGAATTATTTTAAAGTTCGGGACGAACTTTTTATAAGGTGCGTAGGATTGTAACACCCCAATTTTCACAATTTAAGTACCTGGGAATTGTTTTAAAGTTCGGGACGAACTTTTTATAAGGTGCGTAGGATTGTAACACCCCAATTTCCACAATTTAAGTACCTGGGAATTGTTTTAAAGTTCGGGACGAACTTTTTATAAGATAGGTAGGATTGTAACACCCCAAAATTTCACCATGAATAATGTTATGAATTTATGGAAAATTATTATGAAATATTATGTGAATAATATTGTGAATTAATGGAAAATTATTATGAAATATTATGTGAATAATATTATGAATTCATGGAAAATTATTATGAAATTCATGGAAAATTATTATGAAATATTATGTGAATAATATTATGAATTCATGGGAAATTATCATGAAATATTATGTAAATAATGGTATGAATTCATGGAAAAATTATTATGAAATATCATGATGGATTTGGCTTAATAGGCTTTGATGTGGATTAGTGCAAAAGGTAATAAAAAGAAAGTGTAGAAAGGAGGAAGCAAGGATCGAACCTTGAACCTCCTAGTTGCACTCACCATATCTTAACCACTACACCAAGTATTATTTCTTGTTGAGAGAATAAGAAACATGCTTGTTAAGCGTGTAATAGTGAAGAGACATGTCTTTTCATGAGAAAGTATAAATAAAGAGGGAAGGGGTGGGAGTAACTTCCTCTTCTTCTTCCTCACTTCTCCCACCGAAATTCCTTCTTCTCCTCTCTCTTTTCCATTTTCGAAAAGTGCTCCCTAGGGTTCTAACCCTAGGGGATTGGAAGGAAGAAGACTCCTAAGGATCTTGCCCTCTATTAGGGCCAAGGAGTCTAGAGAAGAAAAGTAAGAGGAACCTTCACTTCTCCTTCAACCAAGGGTACCCTAAGATCTAGGAAGGTGAAATTCAAGCGAAAGGATGTAAGTATCCCCTCGCCTGCAGTGTAATTGTTATTGAATGTTTCTTTGGTGTCCTTGTTTTCGAAAATGGGAGTTCCTCCCTTGTAACCATTCGGCCACCACCAAGACAAGGGTCTTGGTTGCTTCTTGATGCATGAGGATACTCCTAGGAACTTAGGGTATGGATGTATGTTGTTTCCCATCATGTTGTGATAAGGAAAAGTAGGGTTATCCACCCTACAACTTTCGGCCAAGAGGGAATGGGCTAGGTTTTTTGGGTTGTTTGCTATCCTATGATGTGTCCATGTTTAGTAGTGTAGGTAAGGTGTTTGAATAAATGTTTGTGTGAAGATTGGATGTCAAAAACCTAGCCTACCCTACCCTTACATCATTCGGCCAACCTAGGAAGATTAGGGTTTAGGGATGCTTGATTTGCCTATGATGAATCTATGCCTAGTAGTGTAGACAAGGTGTTTGAATAAATGCTTGTGTGAAGGTTTAATTTCAAAACCCTAGTTTCCCTACCCTACACCATTCGGCCAAGGCATGAAACCTTAGGGTTTGTGAAGGTTAAATTATTTTATGTGATATGCTTATGTAAAATGATATGAGATGTATATGCATGTGATATTCAAAGGAAATGTTTGATTGGATTCCTTAGCATGTAACATTTGGCCAAGGCATGAAACATGAGGTTGTGAAGGACAACTTACCCTATGAGATTATGATTGTGTTTAGTAAGATCATATGCCTATATATGTGATGATTGTATGAGATGTACCCTAGGAGATATGCTTATGTTTGGGATGATGATATGTATATGCAAATGATGTTTAAATGGAATGTTGGATTAGGAAAAATGGAACTCTCCCTAGCCATGACTTTCGGCCAACCGAGATTAGGGTTAAGGTGACTTGATTTTCTCCCATGGTGCATGCTATAGTATGATACATGATATATATATATATATATTATTGTGGGATGTTGGTAGGGGATGTTTGATGTCAAAAACCTAATCTACCCCTACCCTTGAGTTTCGGCCAAGACCCTAGTTTTAGGGTTAGGAACCATTTGATTTACCCATGAAGCATGCTACCACTTCCTATGATATGAATATGATTTATGTGATCAACCTTGTCATATATAAGATATGTTTAAGGGGTTGAATTATGATCTATGTATGAGCATGCATTATAGCCCATAGGGCACCCTTATGAAATGCATGCTTTATACTAGGCTAGTTATCATGATTATGGAGATCTATGTATGAGCATGCATTATAGCCCATGGGGCACCCTTATGAAATGCATGCTTTATACTAGGCTAGTTATCATGATTATGGATGCATACATATGCATAAGAATGAGCCTTGTAGGGCATGAACGAAGAAGGCTTAGGGCCTAAAGAATGCTTCCCTAGAAGGTTGGGATTAAGAGCATACTTTATGAAAATGAAGAACATGATAATTATTTTATTTTGTAATGGCTTGTACTATAGACTCTTAAAGCGAGTCAAATGATTATGATACTAGGCTGAAGGACTTCTGAGAAGGCCTAGTAAACCCTAGTGGTTCGGGATTAGCTACCTCGTTCCTATTCAGGGGCGCGCGCAAAACATGAAGTACAAGCCGGGCCCTAATGATTATGCTATGTTCAAGTATTATGTTTATATGTTTTCAAAGAAACCTTCCTATGAAGTTAATATGCTTAGATGTTTAACATGCTTAAACACTTACCATGCTTGAATGTGATTTATTCTCTTATCTTTCTATGATATGGATTTTGCGAGTAGGACAGGATCTTACTAAGCATTTGTGCTTACTAGTTTATATGTTGTCTTATGCTGCAGATAAGGGTAAGAGACACTTAAACTAAAGGAAGAGGCAGGAGGGCTGAAGATGTGTGGGGTGGTGGCTCGGGAAATAAAGATCTTCATATCTACAATATTATGCTTATGTTAACATTTCTTTAGTAATGAATGTTACACTTGGATTACTCATAACTTGATTATATTATGAGTTGAACCTATCATGTTATAGGTTAGTTTTGAACAAGCATGCTTAGTACTTTGTTATTAGTACTTTAAGAAAAAAAATTTATACGAATGATAGTACGTGACCCCGCCCCGAGAGTAGATATAAGGGCGGGCGTCACAAGTTGGTATCAGAGCAGTTTTCCCCTCCACTACACACACATCAAGCTCATCCTGCCGCTTCCAAGTAAGAACTCTAAACCTACTACTTTATTTATGCGTGATAGTATGTGTTACTCCTAGTTAATTATGCATGAAGGTAGGAATAACTATTACCTCATACTAGTCTCATTTCTTATGAAGATGGCTAGAAGACGTAGTAACCGTCTTAATGGGACTGCCCCTCCACCACTTAACGAGACAGCACCACCACTCAACGAGATATACCCCTCAAGTTATGAACTGCAAGTTCTTACAACCTTACCCTCGGGAGATATTATACCATCTACCCATATGATGCGTGCCACACCAATCAGGATCGCTGGAGGGAACTCTATAGCGATCTGATAGTGCTGGGCATGCAAGACTATGACATTATATTGGGCATGGATTTCTGAGTAAATACGGCCTTCAATCGAGTGCCGTAAAAGAAAGATAGTCTTCCAACCAGAGGCAGACACTAAGTTTTAATTTATTGGAGAGCCAAGAAGAGAAGCCAGGAAACTCTTATCGGCTCTCAAAGCTCAGCAGATGTTAAGCAAGGGATGCACTGGGTTTCTAGCACATGTGGTCAATACAAGCCAAGAAAAGGACCAGAGGCTAGAAGACGTCAGAGTGGTATTCAACTACCCAGAAGTCTTCCCCGATAAACTACCAGGGCTAGCCCCTGACAGGGAAATCGAATTTGAGATCGAATTGATACCGGGTTCAAATCCGATCTCCAAGGCGCCTTACCGAATGACGCCAGCTGAGTTAAAGGACTCCAGGGATAGTTACGGGAGTTGCTTGACAAGGGACTCATCCGCCCTAGTCACTCTCCATGGGGAACTCCCGTGCTCTTCGTGAAAAAGAAGGATGGGTCGATGCGAATGTGTATCGACTATCGGGCGCGGAACACCTGAGTATAGCACTACAGATTCTTCAGAAGGAACAACTGTATGCTAAATTTCCCAAATGCGAGTTCTGGCTCGATCAAGTATCATACTTGGGACATGTTATCTCCAAGGAAGGAGTAAAAGTGGCCCCTATGAAAGGGGTGATGAGATTCGGGAAGAGAGGGAAGCTGAGTCCGAGATATGTGGGACCGTACCAGATCCTAGATCGGGAAGTTAAAAAGCTAAGGAACAAGGAAGTACCCTTAGTAAAGGTTCTGTGGCGGAACGAGCAATTCGAAGAAGCCACATGGGAACGAGAGGAGGCAATACGATTAAAGTATCCGGAATTATTTTAAAGTTCGGGACGAACTTTTTATAAGGTGCGTAGGATTGTAACACCCCAATTTTCACAATTTAAGTACCTGGGAATTGTTTTAAAGTTCGGGACGAACTTTTTATAAGGTGCGTAGGATTGTAACACCCCAATTTTCACAATTTAAGTACCTGGGAATTGTTTTAAAGTTCGGGACGAACTTTTTATAAGATAGGTAGGATTGTAACATCCCAAATTTCACCATGAATAATGTTATGAATTTATGGAAAATTATTATGAAATATTATGTGAATAATATTGTGAATTAATGGAAAATTATTATGAAATATTATGTGAATAATATTATGAATTCATGGAAAATTATTATGAAATTCATGGAAAATTATTATGAAATATTATATGAATAATATTATGAATTCATGGGAAATTATCATGAAATATTATGTAAATAATGGTATGAATTCATGGAAAAATTATTATGAAATATCATGATGGATTTGGCTTAATAGGCTTTGATGTGGATTAGTGCAAAAGGTAATAAAAAGAAAGTGTAGAAAGGAGGAAGCAAGGATCGAACCTTGAACCTCCTAGTTGCACTCACCATATCTTAACCACTACACCAAGCATTGTTTCTTGTTGAGAGAATAAGAAACATGCTTGTTAAGCGTGTAATAGTGAAGAGACATGTCTTTTCATGAGAAAGTATAAATAAGAGAGGGAAGGGTGGGAGTAACTTCCTCTTCTTCTTCCTCACTTCTCCCACCGAAATTCCTTCTTCTCCTCTCTCTTTTCCATTTTCGAAAAGTGCTCCTAGGGTTCTAACCCTAGGGGATTGGAAGGAAGAAGACTCCTAAGGATCTTGCCCTCTATTAGGGCCAAGGAGTCTAGAGAAGAAAAGTAAGAGGAACCTTCACTTCTCCTTCAACCAAGGGTACCCTAAGGATCTAGGAAGGTGAAATTCAAGCGAAAGGATGTAAGTATCCCCTCGCCTGCAGTGTAATTGTTATTGAATGTTTCTTTGGTGTCCTTGTTTTCGAAAATGGGAGTTCCTCCCTTGTAACCATTCGGCCACCACCAAGACAAGGGTCTTGGTTGCTTCTTGATGCATGAGGATACTCCTAGGAACTTAGGGTATGGATGTATGTTGTTTCCCATCATGTTGTGATAAGGAAAAGTAGGGTTATCCACCCTACAACTTTCGGCCAAGAGGGAATGGGCTAGGTTTTTTGGGTTGTTTGCTATCCTATGATGTGTCCATGTTTAGTAGTGTAGGTAAGGTGTTTGAATAAATGTTTGTGTGAAGATTGGATGTCAAAAACCTAGCCTACCCTACCCTTACATCATTCGGCCAACCTAGGAAGATTAGGGTTTAGGGATGCTTGATTTGCCTATGATGAATCTATGCCTAGTAGTGTAGACAAGGTGTTTGAATAAATGCTTGTGTGAAGGTTTAATTTCAAAACCCTAGTTTCCCTACCCTACACCATTCGGCCAAGGCATGAAACCTTAGGGTTTGTGAAGGTTAAATTATTTTATGTGATATGCTTATGTAAAATGATATGAGATGTATATGCATGTGATATTCAAAGGAAATGTTTGATTGGATTCCTTAGCATGTAACATTTGGCCAAGGCATGAAACATGAGGTTGTGAAGGACAACTTACCCTATGAGATTATGATTGTGTTTAGTAAGATCATATGCCTATATATGTGATGATTGTATGAGATGTACCCTAGGAGATATGCTTATGTTTGGGATGATGATATGTATATGCAAATGATGTTTAAATGGAATGTTGGATTAGGAAAAATGGAACTCTCCCTAGCCATGACTTTCGGCCAACCCGAGATTAGGGTTAAGGTGACTTGATTTTCTCCCATGGTGCATGCTATAGTATGATACATGATATATATATATATATATATATATATATATATATATATATATATATATATATATATATATGTGGGATGTTGGTAGGGGATGTTTGATGTCAAAAACCTAATCTACCCTACCCTTGAGTTTCGGCCAAGACCCTAGTTTTAGGGTTAGGAACCATTTGATTTACCCATGAAGCATGCTACCACTTCCTATGATATGAATATGATTTATGTGATCAACCTTGTCATATATAAGATATGTTTAAGGGGTTGAATTATGATCTATGTATGAGCATGCATTATAGCCCATAGGGCACCCTTATGAAATGCATGCTTTATACTAGGCTAGTTATCATGATTATGGAGATCTATGTATGAGCATGCATTATAGCCCATGGGGCACCCTTATGAAATGCATGCTTTATACTAGGCTAGTTATCATGATTATGGATGCATACATATGCATAAGAATGAGCCTTGTAGGGCATGAACGAAGAAGGCTTAGGGCCTAAAGAATGCTTCCCTAGAAGGTTGGGATTAAGAGCATACTTTATGAAAATGAAGAACATGATAATTATTTTATTTTGTAATGGCTTGTACTATAGACTCTTAAAGCGAGTCAAATGATTATGATACTAGGCTGAAGGACTTCTGAGAAGGCCTAGTAAACCCTAGTGGTTCGGGATTAGCTACCTCGTTCCTATTCAGGGGCGCGCGCAAAACATGAAGTACAAGCCGGGCCCTAATGATTATGCTATGTTCAAGTATTATATTTATATGTTTTCAAAAAAACCTTCCTATGAAGTTAATATGCTAGATGTTTAACATGCTTAAACACTTACCATGCTTGAATGTGATTTATTCTCTTATCTTTCTATGATATGGATTTTGCGAGTAGGACAGGATCTTACTAAGCATTTGTGCTTACTAGTTTATATGTTGTCTTATGCTGCAGATAAGGGTAAGAGACACTTAAACTAAAGGAAGAGGCAGGAGGGCTGAAGATGTGTGGGGTGGTGGCTCGGGAAATAAAGATCTTCATATCTACAATATTATGCTTATGTTAACATTTCTTTAGTAATGAATGTTACACTTGGATTACTCATATACTTGATTATATTATGAGTTGAACCTATCATGTTATAGGTTAGTTTTGAACAAGCATGTTTAGTACTTTGTTATTAGTACTTTAAGAAAAAAAATTTTATACGAATGATAGTACGTGACCCCGCCCCGAGAGTAGATATAAGGGCGGGCGTCACAAAGCTCCCCCATGATATTAAAATTTCCTTTTGAAAAAAAAACATCCAAATTAACCTTTCGAAGTAATCACAAGTTCAGTTTGAAAAAAAATTTCTGAGTATCTCCCCCTTGGATGTTTATTAATAAAGAAGTATATTTTGAAAGAAGTTTTAAGATAAAATTTATGTATCAGAGCCTATGAGTTTTGAAACCATAAGAATACTTAGTATAACTCTTGAAAGCATAGCAAAAAGCTTAAATTGCATCAACAAAACTCCACTTTGAAAGGTATTGTGCCATTTTGAAAAAATTTTGTATTTGTAGGCAAATCTTTAGAAAATTCACGTACTTAGAATACTATTGCCTTAGAAAAGTATTAGTACTTTTGAAAACATTATATTTTGAAAAATAGAAGTACTTTTGAAAGGTATTGTGCAATTTTTGAAAAATATAAGTGCTTTTGAAAAATATGCATTTTTGAAAAATATGCAAGTACTTTTAAAAAACAGATTGAGCCTTTTTGGAATGTCTAAGTACTGTTTTTGAAAATTATTACACTTTGAAAAATATAAATAATTTTTGAAAAGTATTATGCATTTTTTAACATAATATTTTAAGAAAACATAATACTTTACTTGGCATGGTTTCTTTTCCAGTCTGACACAATCCTAGGAAACCTTGTTGACTACAAGGATATTTTCCTAAGTGTCTTGGAAATTTCTCCAACCCAAGTAAATATTATAAAAGTAACTTCATAAGTCACAAGAATTTTGAAAAATAAAATAATAGTATTTTGGAACAAAAATTATTTAAGTTTTCAAAAGGATTTTGCAGTGCATGAAAACATATAATTTTAAAAAGATGTTCAATAATTGTTAAATCCGAAACTTTTGGGTCGCTCGGGGAAAATTTTTCGGAAAGGTCCTAGGATTTTTGGGCTCTTGGATGAAGTTTAAGGGGTTAAATTGGTTAAGAATTAAACATTTAAGGGAGGGGATGATTAAGGGATTTAAAAACATAGGGGCCATCTTGCGATAGGATCAAATTGTTGGACTAAAGTGCAAAATAAATCCCTCTCTTATATGCTTGGCCTAACCCCATTCGGTCGCCCCACTCACTCTCGATCACCTCACCCTTTCTCATTCTCTCCGCCTCCGCCCGAACTCTTTGTGACGCACGCGAGCCACGTTCCCCAGCCGATCTCTTCTCCGTCGGCAACTTCACTCGAGGACGCCTCCACACGCAGGGGAGATGAGGGTTTGATCCAACTCTCCTGATTGAGGGATTCTTACGCTCCTTTTCGTGATCCGACGCCTCACACCTTCTTCTCCGGCTGTAACCAGGTAAGGGGATCCTGATCTAGGGTTCTTATAGAATATTGGATGAAATAGCTAATGGGGTTTTGGGTGATTCAGCTTGGACTTGCGTTGGCTGAGCTATTCCTTGCCTAGAGGTAATCTGAGCCGAGGATCAAGGATCAACGCCGACCACCTCGGGTAAGATTTAGATGTGTTTAGATTTGGGATGGCTCACATGGTTGTTGATCTTCTTTCGTTTCACTTGTGTGGTTTCATTTCTGATCCAGATTCGATGTTATCTAGGATTGGTTTGTCCAGGATAATTGCAATGGATGAAATTAGTACTCTATTCTTGAGATGTTAGGATCTTTTGAGAAGGGAATTGGTTGTTTGGGTTGTGTTTTTGGTGCTTGCCGTGAGCTCAGTTTGGAGTGGATTAAGGATGAACATGGTATGTTGGTTGTGTGTTTTGAATTGGGGGATGATGATCCCATGGCTGCCGTGAACCACTTGGTGGTGTAGGTTTGTGTATGAATTTGAACTAAAAGTGAATTGATCTCTGTTAGGTTATAGATTGGATAGTGCTTGCTTAGAAGGTTTTCGATCTATGTTATTAATTAGAGTAGTCGTGTATATTTGGTACTTCTTGCCTTTGTACTCTTGAGTTGCCCATTTGGAGTGTGTTTATGGTGAGTTAGGTTAGATACTAGTTTAGGGGTGAGTTGAACCTAAACTTGAAATCTAACTCCAAAGATAACAAGGGTTAATCATTTAATTAGGTAATTAAATGAAATAGATGATTATGTTAACCCTAATACGGTTAAGGGTTTTGTTATCTAATTAATAATTGTATGATAGCTAAAATTATGTCCTTCGATACAGGGCATTGATTTGGATTCATCGGTGTCGATTATTGGACGGGAGGTTCACATTGATACGAACTTCACTTACTTGAAGGCGGGTACTTCTTGCTTGTTTTCTTTAGATCTACTTTATTTTTATGCATGGCTATTTGTTATTGATGCAGTAGGCTGATATTGACCTTTATCTGCTACTGTTTTGTTATCTTGCTTGATACTTATGCTTGACCTTGGATATGATCTAAATTTTTTTCTATACAGTCTCGTTTATTTTGTTATCTGATTCTGTATAGCATGGGTATAACATGAGTATATAGATGTAGAATAGCAGACCACTGTATGGTTGCATTGATTGTGTCCAGTCATACTTGCACGTGTGTCTAGTTATGGACTGATTGGGTTATTGTGGCATGTCACCTGATATTTGCATTGGTTGATTCCAGTCATACTTGCACGTGTGTCTAGATATGGACTGATTGGGTTATTGTGGCATGTCACCTAATATTTGCATTGGTTGATTCTGGTCATACTTGCCCGTGTGTCTAGATATGGACTGATTGGGTTATTATTGCATGTCACCTGATATCTGCATTGGATGATTCTGTTAATACTTGCATGTCCACTTAGATGCATGATGGTTAGGTTATTATACCTGTGATTGACCTGTGCATGTTATGTTGTGTTATGTATGATGACCTGGTAGGGGTTGCATGTGTTTGAGTCATGCACCATACCTGCACTGTTGCATGCCGGCGATCAGTGACTCCCTTGTGGTTGAGCCTATCGTCTTCCGGTACATGATATGCACACACGGCCACTCATGGGTTAGTGGATACCGTTGGGTGTGTGCATTTGCCCGGTATTGCTCCGCACGGTCACTATTTAGAGGGTGGTTCCGGTGCGTGGTAGCAGCTAGGGATCCCTTCTCTTTCCATAGACCAGAGGAGATGAGAGTGACGCTCCCCCATATATACATGGGGTAGGGGGGCGGTCCCACGCCAACATCCTGTCAACTCGGTCACTCAGGAGCAGTGATAGCAGGGTGCGTACAGTGTCACAGCTCTACCCACTCGGCCGACACAGTATCGCCTGCCTCGGTGGCTTGACTGGAGTTAGGGGGTGACCATGACATTGCATCATGTGCATATGATGCATTGTGCATTTTGATTGTGATTGCTGCATTTATTTGCTGCACTTGTTTGACATGCATGTACAGGATGTTCTGTTGGGTGGTTTGATGACCCTGCACTTGCTCGTGTCGGTACGAGTCTTTTATGGTATGGAAAGACTGATTTCTGGTATGTACAGTCAGTTGTTACTTTCAGTTATGCATATTCTGATATTCCTGTTGAGACTGTATCCTGTTGTTTCTTTATAGCTTATTCAGCTATTTTGTTCAGCCATGCATATCTATCTATATACCCGCGAGTCCACTTGGACTCACCACCCGTCGTAATATTTTTGTTTCAGGTTGATAACTTGCCGGAGGAGCCCAGTTGTCGGTCCCGGGTCCCACGACTCCATTTGGATGGGAGCTTCCGCTGGTGTTGGTTTTCTTTTGATGGCATAGTATATGTTTTGTGTTCGTTTGGTTACCGAGGTCTTGTATTGGGATTTATTCTCGCGGTATTGTATTTTTGAGTCCTCTGTTGGACTTTTGTGATGTGGTTTTGTTACGCGACTGCCTTGGGGGCAGCTCAGGTGAGTATTACGGTGTTTCATATTGCGTTGTTATCATTTTTCATATATTATATATCTGTTTTGAGGCCTGAGGCCAATTTATAAACTGCGTGTGTTGTGTGTTTGTGTAAATTGTCCGCCGGACAGGGGAGATGCTGTCCGATTTTATATTGGATCAGCGGCTCCAATGGTCTCGGGGCGTGACAATTTATTTTGGTATCAGAGCCAAGTTGCGAGATACCTCGGGTATTTGCGGGTTTTTCGGTGTTTATCTGATACCAATTTATTTTGGTATCAGAGCCAGGTTTGCCGGATACCTTAGGGACTTGTGGATTTAGGTTTGCGTTTCGTATTTGATTTACGGATTTTGTTCGGAGTTAAATCTGATACCTACCCGGTAGGTGTCGGAGCTTGGGTTAGATGAGTCTACCCAAGTACATTTCGGATTTTCGGAGTCGTTTTCACGACGTGATTTGTACTATGGGACCTGGCGGCAACGGGACATCTCCAGACGGCAAAAGGTATATCTTTCTAGTACTATCCTAGCGTTAGTACTCAGTATTAGAGTTTGGATTGGTTAAACCATCCCAGCTTGGTGGGATCTTATACTCATACTGGATGTATAGAGATATGTAGACTTGGTTCAGTTGGATTGACATGTTGTCAATCTATCTTATTTGTGATCGTTCATTGGAGCGACTAGTCGACACATTGTGAATGAGATCTTGGACTAGGGAATGTTAATTCTCTAGCAGCATCGACTGTTGAGTCGGAAAGCCAAGGTCGAATCGGTCGACAACCTATTAGAGGATAAGGATTTTGGTTGTTCTAGACCGTACTATTTATAGTACGTGTTTTAACTATTACAGCTAAGCGAGAACTATTTTGGTTGTTTTAACTATTAATTAAGTTGAATTTGAGAATAATTAATTGAATTATTTTGAATTTGATTAAATTGATTTAATTGAATTTAATTGACTTAATTAAGATTTAATTGAATTTAATTGACTTAATTAAGATTGAATTTAATTGATTTAATTAAGATTGAATTTAATTGATTTAATTAAGATTTAATTGAATTTAGTTGATCTAATTAAGATTTAATTGAATTTAATTGATTTAATTAAGATTTATTGAATTTAATTGATTTAATTAAGATTTAATTGATTTAATTGAATTAATTAAGATTTGATTTTGATTTAATTGAATTAGTTGGTTGGGTTGGACTCAACTTTTAGGTCCTAAGCATCTCACCCATTTCTAAGTGACAAAACAGGATATCCTTAACTGTTTTGTGAGATGCATATTTTAATAGAAAGATTAATTTTGAAAAGTTAAATTAATTTTTAAACCCAACTTAAATTTATTTTGAAAAGAGATATTTGGATCTAAAATTAACTGAAAATTTGTGTTAGATTCAAATTTAACAAAGAGTAAATTGAATTTGAATTTCAAAAATTGGCTTCCAGGTCTTGGCGAGGCACTAGGCCTTCTTTGGCTGTAGCCTTATTGGATCATCAACCCTTTCCTAGACAAAGTCTTTTAGTGAAATTTCATCTTCAATTACTTTTTGATAAATTCTGGTCTAACTAGTTTGGGTCTTGGATCGGTAGCTTCGGCTAGTTCCACCATAAAGGTTTCCCTAACGTACTATCATCTCACCTCCACCCAATACTATGTTGTTCAAATTTCAATCAACTCTTTAGTCCTTAAACTAATTTTAAGCAAAAAAAAAAATAAAAAGAAACATATAATTAAAGCAGACAAGAAAAAAATGATCTAAGTTACATCATAATCGAAATAAAACTCTGGTTTTTTAAAATCAGCATGGTTGTGAATTAAGTTTTCTAACATATTAGCCTTAACTAATTTATAAGATTCAATCATATTATTCAAGGTAATTAATGGATTTTCAAATACTGTAAATTTACCTCTTAATTTCTTTATGGAGGTCTCCCCCTTGATTTTAGTCATCTTTCTTTTGTTTGATTGTTCTTTCGGCATTTTGTAGTGGTCGTGAGCCATCCGGACCAGCTTCCAATGATCCCCTTCTTCGTCGTCAGATTCTGAGTCTGAGTTGGACTCAGGTACTGGTTGAGGCCTCTTTTGCAGTTCTCTTGGAGTTTTCCCTGCAATAAAAACTATACCTTCCTCGACCATTGCAGTATCAGCTTGATTATTTAACCTTAATTCAAAAAATGATTCAAAATTAGTTACCGATTTTGTCTCAGAAAACTCATCGTCTGACTCTGGTTTGATTTCGACGTTGGGTGTCGAGTCTGTCTCAGCTACTTGTGCTTGAGTCGAAAATGCAAAATCTTCTAAGATCTTAATATCGGAGCTCTCTTCGTGTAGATTGAGTAGCTTCTCCCACATCTCTTTAGCACATCCAAATGAACCGACTAGCTTGAGTTGTTCGTTGGTTAGACCGCATTGTATGATTACTGTTGCCTTAGCATCAGTCTCGATCTTCCTCAGAGTTGGTTCGTCCAATTTGTCCCAAGCAATCGATGTTCCATCTTCCGTGGGGAATCTGAACCCCGTTTGGATTATCGACCATAAATCCAAATTAGCCTTTAGGTGGGATTCCATTTGACTTCTCTAGGAGTTGAAATTTTCGCCAGAGAAGAGCGGTGGACGAATGCTATTCCATTCTTGATTGACCATTGAAAATGATCCTTGCACACAAGAGAAATAACAAAAATGTACCAAGACTTGGTCTTGGATTAGTAGTGCGGGAGAATGGAAAATATAGCCTAAAAAAAATATTGCACGAATTTCGAGGTGGAATAAAAAAAACAATTTATGATAAATTTTTGAAAATATTAATTTTGTCAATTCTGATTAATGATAAAAAATTAAAAATTTAATGAAAAAAAATTGCTCGAATTAAGGTAGCACGAATTCGAGGAAAATATTAAAATAATAATAAAAAAAAGTTTATGACAAATTTTTAAAAATTGTTCGTTTTATC
The DNA here is from genome assembly GCA_024364735.1 of Boesenbergia rotunda. Lineage (NCBI taxonomy): Eukaryota > Viridiplantae > Streptophyta > Magnoliopsida > Zingiberales > Zingiberaceae > Boesenbergia > Boesenbergia rotunda. Next base: position 112,558 of record JAGFNQ010007928.1, read on the forward strand.
AATTTTGACTTATGGTGAAAAAATAAGAATTCAAAATTGAAAAAGGCGAAAAAGATCGAGTGGTGTTGATTAACTAGAAAGCAAAGAAATAAGATTAAAAATTTCGTAAATCCGAAAAACTTTCAAACAGGTGGTTGCACCAAGTTTGAACTACCCCGCTCTGATACCACTTGTTGGATCGAGAGAACCGATAGAGGGGGGGTGAATATCGGAAAACGTTCGGATTTAATATGAGAGAAATTGCACAGCGGAAATTAAAACCAACACACGAACACAAGTGGTTTTACTTGGTTCGGAGCCTAGGTCGACTCCTACTCCAAGGCCCACAATCGTTGATCGTTTACTTTGGGCAATTCTATATGAGGCGCAAAAGCAGTTTACAAAGATTGATTACAGAATAAGTGCAGTAAATTAAAAATCAACTCTTCTTTATCGACGTCCGGAGTAGATGGTATTTTCGGAGTAGTTGAACGTCGTCAGCGCTTGTATCTCGAGTCAGGAGGTTTCTGGAGCAGAGCACGGGAACGGAAGAGCGTGTATGCGTTGGAAAACTTGGATGTCCTGAAGCCTTGGTTCGAGGCCATTTTATAGGCCCTGGGAGCGCCCGGAACGTCGGGGGCGCCCCCCCCCCCACGTGTCAGCCGATCTGCCTCGGTCTCAGTCAGCTCTGATCCCTCAAAAATTGGGATCAAGCTTTGACGGGGGCGCCCTGATCGCTGGGGGCGCCCTGATCGCTGGGGGCACCCGGGTTGACCGGGTCATCTCTCTTATCCGCTGGCTTCGAGGGGAGCTGCTTCGGTACTTGGCGCTGGGGGCGTCCGGGAGCAGCGGGGGCGCCCGAGAGCAGCGGGGGCGCCCGGGAGCAGCGGGGGCGCCCGAGAGCAGCGGGGGCGCCCCGCCCAGCAGCTGTTCGAAGCCTTCCTTACTTACATTGTTTTGTATGCACCTTGGGGGCGCCGGCCGAGAAACTCCGGGCGCCCTACTTAGCCACTACCTCACTCCTTTGAGACTCTCTGAGCTATAGACACTCGTTCCTTTGGTCCTGCATCCAAGGTTAGTCCAAAACAACATAAAATAATAATGTGTTAGTTTATACAGCCTTAGCTGTCTTGGTTCTGACTTTGAGCCTCCAAAATGGAGCCCTAGGTCGAACCGACGCCTACTGTTCCCTCGACGGGGAACGCGTCCTCACCTACTCCTCTCGGGAGAATTTACCTGATGCCAACCGTTCCTCTGGTTGGACTTTTGCCTGGCGGTCCTTTGCCAGGTCTTGGATACCGAGCTGTCCTTCGCCCGGTGCCTAGCATTCCTTCGCTAGGTCTTTAGTCCCAAGTTGTCCTTCGCTTGGCGCCTAGCAGTCCTTCGCTAGGTCTTTGTATCCTAGCAGCCCTTCGCTAGGTGCCCAGCAGCCCTTCGCCAGGTCTTTGATGACTAGCAGCCCTTCGCTAGTTGCCTAGCAGTCCTTCGCTAGGACTTGATGACTAGCAGCCCTTCGCTAGTTGCCTAGCAGTCCTTCGCTAGGACTTGGTGACTAGTAGCCCTTCGCTAGGGCTTTGTATCCTGGCATTCCTTCGCCAGGTGCCTAGCAGCCCTTCGCTAGGACTTTGTTTCTGCACACTCAAGTAACTTTATTAGATCACAAATAAACTTAACTTTGAATCCTTTACCAATATCAAAACAAGGTTCGATATGGTGCTTCCTGCACCAACACTGATGTTTAGCAGAGTGATTAGCAAAGCACATACGGTTGGTCAGTTTGACCAAGGGTTAAGCTAAACAGGACTTGATATTTGGCAAAGTGACTAAACCAAGATCTAGTTGGTTGGACCAAAGACTAAGCCAAACAGGACCTGATGTTTGGCAGAGTGATTAGCAAAGCACCCATGGATGGTCAGTTTGACCAAGGGTTAAGTCAAACAGGATTTGATATTTGATAGAGTGACTCCTAGATCTAGTCGGTTAGACCAAGGTCTAAGCCAAATGGGACTTAATGTTTGGCAGAGAGAAGTTTGTTGGGGCAATCGACCCAAGTATGATCTGGAGGATCATGGGTTTTGATGTGTGTGTCAATATGGTAAAGTTAGGGTTTGATATTGGACTAATATGTGTATGTGAGTGTGCAGGTTTGCAGGTACACATAGACTTGGTTGGATGTCTTCAGGTGAAGGGTGGCATGGAGGCAAGCCGTGGGCTTGTGTGCGCATCCGAGGGACCATGGATGAAGCAGGGACGATGAGCCTGTTGGGTATGGCTTGGTGGGTTTCCTAAGCGAATACTTGGTCGTCCTTGAGAGACTTCTCCATGTCTACGGATTAAAAATTAATCCGAATGGAGACCTATCTCCCAACGACCATCTCGTCATCGTATCGATCAGTACGAATTACAACTTGGTCAATCACAAAGATCGTGCCTTGTAATTCTCCTAACCAAACGACCGCGGAAGAGATGACGAGTGGATCGCCGGTTCTTGTGTTTATGGTCGGAGTCCAATTAATTAATTATTAACCATGATACAAAATCAAAATAATTAACTAATACACATAAAATGACGAGACGAAATAAGGAGCCAAGGAAGAGTATATACCTTCCGTTACCTTACGATCTTCTACCGTATGACCCTCCCCTCTTGGACGTCGTGTGGGCGACGATCTACCAAGATTCGTGGTCACCAAGTCAATCCCTTCCCCTTGCGCCAACCAATCCCTAACCAAAGGGATGCCGCTGGCCACTCCAAGGAAGAAAATAATCCGAACACAAAACCCTACTACTTCTTTCCTCCACCGTCGGCGCCCAAGCAACAAGTGTCATGGAGCTCCCTTGAAGAAGAGCAACTCCCTCACGCATCTTGGAAACAAGCTGCTCCATCACGCAATTGCGTGAACAACTCGGCAAGTTGCTTCTCCACGGCAGGAAAAAAATCGGCGCCTGTTCTTTCTCCACCGCCGAATTCAGCACCATCTCCTGGGCGTTTCTCCACAAAAAAGAAAAAGGTTTCGTGAGCAACCTTCCTGAGTGGAGAAGTAACTGCTCCTTCGAGCAGTTAATCGCTTGGCGAAGATTAATTTATAAACTTCGTGAGACCCAAAATAGACTGTCACGAATGTGGGTCTGACAAGCCCAAATATACTAATTAATTTGTCACGAAATGTATGGGCTCATCAAATTTAGAATTTATAAATGAATAACTGGATGCTGGAAACCCTTTTACAAGCAAAAATATAAGAATGTAGCAAAGGGGCCACAGGTCGTATTTTTCACGGGGATAGTTGTCGTGTTTGATTCAAACTTGTAGTTTTATGTCGTTTTTGTTTTTGGGTTTCAAATAAGTGATTGAATTTGGATAGCAATTGTGAATGAAAATGGAAATGAAAATTAAGGAAAGTGAACAATGGAACTAAGCAAGAGATGACACTTGATACTTCCACCAATGGAAATCGAGTCAAGCTATAAAATTTAACCGAAATTTGGAAAGCAAGCTTAAATGCAAGTGCACAGTAACTCTGATGGAAAGAAATCGAAAGTATGATGGAAGTTATCTGAAACAAATCAAGCCCAAAGCAATTGCTATTTATGCCTTAGGAAATTAAACAAGCTACACATGTTAACTACAACTAACTACAATTTTTTTGAAACCACACTTATTGATTCCAACTCAATCAGATGCCACAAATGACAAGTTAAATTCAGAGTCAATTAGATCCAAAGCATATGGCACACAACTGAGAATTGAAACTGAAATCAGATTTAAGAAGAGAAATGGAATTCGGAAATGGAAAGTGCAGAAATGGGAACTTGGTTTTCAGATCTTTCAGCACAAGGTTTGGGCTCAAAACACAAACCAACTCAACTTGATACACTGATCGAAAAACCAGATGAACTAAGCCAAAATGTCTTGTGTTTACCCAACCAGAATTCTCCAACAGCAGCTGGAAAAAGGCAGAACAGAATTTGGTTTGGCAGAAATAAAATGGCAAGAAATGAAAGTGGCACGCAAGGAATCGAATTGCTACCTAGCTTAATTTGAGTGCTATTTAAACTAAATAACCTATCTATCTAATGCTAGAGCAAGGATCGACAACTAAGAAACTCAGAAACAACTTAGAAAATAAGAAATCAGAGACAACTCAGAAACTGAATGGAATTTTCAGAAATAAAGTGGCACGCAAGCTGTATGGTTGGCACGCAAAAATTAAGCTGAAACAAACTGAAATTTAACTAAGTTAATCACTAAACAAGTTCCTATATTACTCTACTTGCGAAATTAAAGCTAAACTACAGCTAAGAACTTGAAATTCGAAATATTCAGTAACTAAACAGCATTTCAGAACAGAACAGTGAGAAAAACTGAAAATTACAGCTAAAGAACTACAATTAACTAGCTAAACTAATCCTCAACTCCTTCCTCAGTTCAAGGACTTCTTGGTTGTCAATCAAGAGCCGGCTTCGAACCCCTAGGCTCGGCAAATCAATAGAAATCCATTTCTGAAGTTGATTCTGCCACAAATCTGCACTTGCTGGAAATTTTGATCCGATTCACTCTTTCTCAGATGGATGAGCTGCGATGTTGATTTGGGGAGCTTCAGAGGCCACTTGAGAACCCCTACAAGTGGTTCTGAAACTTGGAAATGGATTGTGGAAGAGAAACCAATGATCGGACTGAGGAACTGCCGAAACCCTCAAGCACTCCCTGTTCCGGCGCAAATGGACAGAATTCTTCAAGGAATTGATCTCCAGAGACTCAGAACTCGATCTGGAATGGTAGATGAGGTGGTCACGCCTTCATGGAAACAAAAATGATGAAAAATGATGAAGAACCGATGAAGAACGGCGAAGAACAGTGGGCTAGCGGAAGACGCGACAAAGGTTTTCTGCGCAGAAGATTTCCTTAAGTATTAACCAATGGACGGCTGTGATTGATTTGCTTCAATCCAACGGCTGATATTGGTCTGATTTGAGCCAAACTTTGATGATGAAGATCTGGGGTCGGGATCTGCCTCGTGGTAGCTCGGATCCTCCAGATTTGCAACGGATGGTCCAGATCTAGCTAATCTTTGAATGGATGATCTAGAGCCCTCCAAGCTTGATCCAACGGTTGATTTAGCTCTGATTGTGATGAAACCTTCAGATCTTGATCAGGGTGCTTGATCAACCCTAGCCCTAGCTCGGATTGCTTCAGATCATCCCGGATGGCTCCGATCTAGCCGCTTTTGAATCGAACGGCCCAGATTTAATCGTAATCTTGATAATCTGATCTGGGTTACTTCCGACTCGAGTTTGACCCAATATGCCCCAGGTCTTTGAACCTTGATGCCTACAAAAATAAATCAAGAATTTAGTGGCCAATTAACCTAAATATATGTAATTTTGCAATTAAGTCCAAAATATGAATAAGTTCTAAAACCTAGGGCAATTTCACAATTTTAGCAATAAAAACATAGATCAAACATGGATTTAAGCACTCAAATGATCAATAAAATGGAATCTATCAACTCCCCCACACTTAGCCTTGAGCGTCTCGCGAAAACAGTAAATATGTATCCCCTAGATTTACTTAAGCATAATTAGAAACAATTGAAAAGAAATTACCTAGGGTTGCCAATTCTCATAAATCTAAGCTCTATGGATTACTATCTTGTCCTTAAATCAACAACTTAGCCCTTTCATCCATCATGAGTCATTAAGATGAATTTAAATCACTAGCCTTTCAAGGAAAATAGTGGTGGCTCTCTCCTTAATTTCTAAGTTGATGATGGAAGTGGAGCTCACTCAAACACACATGCTTCTTGCACTACCATAGGCTTGCTTATTATCTACTCTCTACCATTTATCATGATTGAGATCAACATCTACAAAAACAAGTGAAAAAACAAGTAAATGGTAAGATGTGAAATATAAGTCAAGGGAAAGGAAAAATTGATAAGGTGGAAGACTTGGTTGCTTGGGGATATTTTTGATGCTCTTTGCTCTCCATGCAGTCCCCTAATGATCTCAAAAGTGTTACGAAGTCCAACTTGAATAAATTCCCTTTTATTTGGATGAAAAACCTTGCCTTGACCTCTTGTGCCAATTTTTGTCTATTCGTGCCAACTTTGCTTCCCTTTTCTAATTCTTCTTTCTCTTCTTTCTTTTCGGCTCAGATTTGTATCAAAGAACATGAGATGTCAAGTGAAATAGATACTCAATATAAAATTATCCCTTAACAACCTTTGTAGCTAACTCTTGATACATTTCCTTTACAAGTTGACACACATTCTTCATTTGTTCTTCTTTTTTTTTTCTTTCTCGTGGTCAGCTACTGATTTCATTTCTACTTACTCTTCCTCTAGTGGAGTCAAACAGATAGTGGAACAAAGATATAATTCGGATGAGAAGCATTCCACTAAATTCATGAGGCCCAAAACTCCTTTGTGTACCCCTTTTGTTTTTTTTTCTTTTCTCTCTTCTTTTCTGATTTTTTTTCTTTCAATCTTCAATTTGAGCACATCAGAATCGAAAATCTGATTTCTCCCAGCAGCTACACAATTTATCCTAGCATCAAGTAGTAGTGGAGAATGCAATTGCTTCACTTGATACCATGGCACTACAAAAATTTCTGTTTTGATCTATCAATCTAGCAGCCACATTCCTTCCAATTCTGATCAGCAAAGGATACACTCATCACTCTTGTGATACATTCACATCTTTTATGCCTTGATTCCCAACCTCAAAACTCAATTTCGTTGCAAGTTGGTACAAATTTTCCTTGATAGCTGAAATTTGTGAGCTTGCTTTTAACATTTCTGAATTTAAATCAGTTTCTCACTGTGTATTTCGAGTTCAGCCCCATGGCATCCATTTCCATTCTCTGATTCCTTCAAGCACGTAACATCAAGTAGTACTTGCTTCAAATGTTAGTGGAAACTTCAAGTGTTCCACTCGAAATTAATTTCTGCTCATGGAATTTCAGCCCCTTGCTTTAACTACTTTTCCACTTCTTTCTCCTCAACAGCCTCTAGCATCCACGGTTTCAATTCTCAGATCTGAAGTTGAATGTGCACCTTCAACTTCAGATCTGATTTGCAATTAATATCTTGATCCAGCTTCTCAAAATTCAGATTACAATGCATTGCAGCTCAAATTTGGCAGTTTTAGCAATTTTCAGTTTTCAATCAGCCTTTTTATCAGTCTTCAATCAGTTTCATTTCCATTTTTCAATTCATCTTGCATTCACACTTTGCTTGTATCACTCAGTGACTCCCAGATGGAGCACTTGGCAGCTACAAATGGACTGCCGTTCAGCTCAGAATTTCAGGTTTTCTCAGCTCCTTTCAGACTTCGAACTTCATCGGATTATACAGCTACACGAAACTGTCTTCACTGCATTTGATCAGCATAATCCTTGCATTTCCTTTCCTTTACTTCATTCGTGTGCTTCACTCCTTACTTTACAGCCTTGAAAAATTTAATCCAGCCCAAAATTGATACAATCTCCTTGCAAGGAATTCAGCACAGCTTCAAGTCATGCTCGGCAGGTTACAATTCTCCCTTGCTTCAACTCAAATTTTTCTCAGCTTATAACTCAGCTTCTTTCAGCCTTTTTCAGATATCTTCAACTAGAGTTAAGATTCCAGCACTTGGCAGCAACAAATCCAATGCAACTTGCGTGCCATTTTCAGACTTTGGCACTCATTTGGCTTGTTCTTTCCTTAATTTCAGACTGCTTCAGCTTCAGTTCAGCTTCTCCCTTTTCAGTTTCCTCATTTCAGAGGCTCTCAAAGGTGGTATTCTGCAGCAACAATTGCTGTTCAGTTCAGTTTCAGCAAGTTCTCAATCTTTCACTCAGCTTTTGTACAGCATTTAAACTTCTCCTTGGCTTCGGTACAGTTTGTTTCCAGATTTGTAGTTTTTGCTCAGCTCAGAATATGGCTTAATGCTTCAGATTTTCCAGCTTTTACTCTCTCTTTAAACTTCATTGCATTTTTCCAACTGCAATTCATCCTCTGAATTGTTTTGTTTCAAGCTTCAAATGCAGTTTTTACAGCCTTCAAATTGGGTTGTCTTCAGCTTGTTTTCAGCTTCCGTTCTTCAACTTTTCAGCTTTCAAATCTGATCAACTCCCTCCTCAAGTGTTTCAAGTGGACTGATCATCACATTGGCATAAAGAAATGCAGCTCCAATTAATTCATTTCCGGAATTCAAATCAGTTTCTTCACTTCAATTTCTAATCCAAACAGAATTTCCAACTTGTTTAACTTCAATTCGACATTAGGATGTTAGATAGCTGCCTTCCCATCTTTTACAGCCTTCCATTCGAATTTCTTCAGCTTGTTTTCACCTGCAATGTAATGAAGAATCTCAACTCCAATTGCTTCCAACTCGAACCACTTCTTCTTGCTTACTTTTGGCACCAAACATCACTCACTTGGCAAAAAAAAAAATTTTTTTTTTTCGAAATGAAGTGCATCCTTGACAAAAATTTCTTCCCAAATCACTAATCACTCCCCCACACTTAAATCTTTGTCCGTCTCGGGCAAAATAGCATCAAGTAAACATCCCAAGCAAATAAATCCATAGAAAAATTAGGGTTAAGATTAGCAATAAGGAAAAACAACTAGAATAGAATAGGCAAATAGATGTGGAAGGGTAAATAAAATGATTAGTCTCTATAGATGTGATCCAACCATTGAAATATGATTTTGAAAGAACCTAAGCAAGTTCTAGAGTACAATAACATGTGTGTATCACAAAATAAGGCTAATCTCACTAGGTAAAAATAATCCATCTCAATTTCTCAATTAAGAATCCAAAGCCAAGTAGTACTCAAGCATCCAAGATTTCATCCATGAACTCAAACCCTAAGTTTTGACAACCGAATTTAATTTATTTTCCAAAAGACTCTAAAATGCTATTGAGATAACCTAAGGGATACATTTATTTCTAGTCATGCAATAAAAAGTGCTAAAACTATATTTACAATGACATGGTATTTACAATGATTTTATTCATGTCATGCTACTCACGTGTTTATTAGCGAGAACTCATTTTAAGAGTGAAAACATGCAATAAAGGAAAAGGCAACAAAAATCAAACTCCCTTTTATTTCTAGCGGTCGGAGTCTGTCAAGAAAGAGCCTCCACCGTGGTAGTGGAGGAGTCAGGGTGTGCGAAAGAGCTTCTTCCATTTGTTCTACTTCACTGTGCATCGCTCCCCCACACTTGGATTTAACTGCAACTTGTTCAGGTGGACGAAGATTATTTAAATACAAGACCCATGTAAGAGGTAGAGTGTTTTGAATTAAAGTAAAATCTACTCCCTCTTTATTCTTTGTGGGACTCATTTCAGGAGGTTTCAGTTTGTTCAAATGAAGCTCCCACTCCAGCAGTCTTCTGGACCCTGGAGGTCCCACAATGATAGATGTGTCCATAGCTCCCTCCTGGTCAAGTATAGAGTCCGTATCAGGTTCAAGTTCTAATAGGCGCTCAACTGGTATAAGTGATCCTTGGGGCTCTGTGCAATCCCCTACACTTTGAATCTCAACAGAAATAGGTGATCCTTGGGACTCTGTGCAATCCCCTACACCTAGAATAAACCCTCCAACTGGAAGTGTGTCTGAAATATCTTCTGAAAAATCCTCAGTATCAACAGTCAGTACTCTCTCAGCCTCCTCTGAATCTGTAGCTCCTCTAGCACTATCCTCCAGAAATCCCTCAGCCTCCAACTCAGTCTGCGCCAGCTCCTCTAGAATGTCCATGCTCATGATAGAGTGGTCCTCTCTTGGATGCTTCATGGTGTCAAAAAGGCTAAATTGTACAACCGTGTCTCCAATCTCCATAGAAAGTGTCCCGGCATATACATCAATCTTCGTTCTGGCCGTCTTCAGAAAGGGCCTGCCTAAAATAAGTGGAGAACGGTGTGCCAGATAATCTCCCTCCATATCCAAAATATAGAAATCAGCTGGAAATATCAGCTCCTTTACCTTCACCAAAACATCTTCAATCATACCTGCTGGGCGTGTCTGGCTCCTGTCTGCTAGCTGTATCATCACGCCAGTGGACTGTAAAGGGCCTATGCCGAGCATCTGAAAGACTGACCTGGGCATCACATTTATAGAAGCTCCTAAGTCTAACATAGCATCGTGAAATATGGTGCTCCCAATCTCACAAGAAACAGTAAACATCCCAGGGTCTTCACATTTCTGAGGCAGGGCATGGATAAGCGAAGAAACATTTTTCCCAATGCTGACCAATTCATTTTCCTTAAGCTTCCGTTTGTTAACACAAAGATCCTTCAAAAACTTACCATACTTTGGAATTCTTTTGATCATGGTCAACAAAGGTATATTGATCTCCACTTTGCTGAAAAGCTCCACTAGTTCATTAAATTCCTTAGCCTTCTCCTTCTCCCCTTGTCTTTTGGTTGGAGTTCTCCCCTGTGGAAAAGGTAAAGGAACCCTAAAATCATTTTCTTTGGCCGGAAGTGGAGAGGCTGAATTCTGCCCTGCTGTCCCCTGCGTAGTGGCTGCTGTCCCTTGCGTCTCGGCACTGATTTCTTCTCCGTTTGCCACCAAATTTGGAGAGTTGCTCGAGGACTGAGTTGGGAACGGGCTAGGGGTGGAATCAGCTGAATTTGAACTCATTTCAGTGTGGTTTTGGGCCGGAATTGGAGAAGCTGTCCGGTTTCCTGAAAATTCTGCTCTTGGACTCTTTGGACTTGAGGTGACCTTCCCACTCCTCAAATATATAGCACTCACATTCCCTTTGGGATTAGGAACAGTTTGGGAAGGAAGTTGATTTGATCCTTGAGCTTGATTTTGGTTAATTCCACTAGCCAATTGCCCTAATTGCCTCTCAACGTTTTGTTGCCAAGCTTGTTGTTGTTGTTGCCAAGCTTGTTGTTGTTGTTGCGTTTGTACAACTTGTTGTAACATCTCCATCATTTGTTGATTTTGTGCGTTCCCTCCACTTGAGCTCCCATAACCTCCTTGGTTAGAATAGCTTCTTGAATGACCTTGAAAGGATGAAGAAGAAGGCTGAAATTTTAATGGCTGATTTTGTTGAAAACTTGAATTTTGGGGCTGATAAGAGGGCTGATCAAATGGCTGATATGCTTGGAAACATTGCTGGGCGTTGTGACCTTGAAAATTCTGATTCTGAGGTGGAAAATTAGGTGGTGAGGGCTGAAAACTCTGATTTTGAAACCCTTGACCGTAGGGCTGAAAATTCTGATATGTGGGCTGTGTGGGCTGAAAATTGTGTTGGCTTTGAGCTGGAAAAGCTGGGAATGACTGAAAGCCTTGCTGCCCTTGATAGGGTTGCTGGAATTGAGGATCAAATGCTTGGAATTGTTGCTGAAATGTGTCCTGAAACTGCTGGGAAGGCTGTGTAGGTTGCTGTGGCTGCTGAAAATGTTGATTTTGTGGCTGGAAAACATGCTGTGGCTGCTGTGAACTCTGAAATGAGGGATGATTTTGCTGAATTTGATGATTGGAAGGCGGTTGTTGGTAAAAAGAGTTACCATACTTCAAATTTGGGTGGTCCCTCCAACCCGGATTGTATGTAGATGAGTAGGGGTCATTTCTTCGTTGGAATGGAGCTCTAGCCAAGGCCGCAACCGATTCATCTTGTTGGAGATTTGGACAATGGTCCGAATTATGTTCTTGGCTTGAACAAATGCTACATACTCTTGTAACTTGATTTGGAAATGAAGTTGTTGTTGAATTTGAGGCTTGGTTCACATTGTTCGCTGCCATTTGCGTCACTAAAGATGCCAACTCCGTCAATTTGTTCTCCAACAAAGAGCTTTTGCTTTCTTTTTGTTCACTAGGCGACACTTGAGCTTCATGAACCCCTCTTGTAGTGAGTGCTCTACTCCCAAATTGTTGAGTATTCTCCGCCATGTTAGAAATGAGTACTCTAGCTTGCTCCGGAGTTTTATTCACCAAGGCTCCCCCTGCCGCCGCATCAATCATGCTCCTATCCATAGGTAATAAACCTTCATAAAAGTATTGCACAAGAAGTTGCTCACTAATTTGATGTTGAGGACAGCTAGAGCATAACTTCTTGAACCTCTCCCAGTAATCATAAAGGGACTCTCCAACCACTTGTTGAATGCCACAGATACTTTTGCTGATAATGGCGGTCCTTGATGCTGGAAAAAATTTCTCTAAAAATGCTCTCTTCATTTCAATCCAACTAGCAACATGTCCAGTGGGCAAATAATACAACCAATCCTTAGCAGCCCCAGTCAAAGTAAAAGGAAATGCTCTTAACTTAATGTCTTCTTCAGAAACGCCCTGAGGCTTCATAGTAGAGCACACCACATGGAACTCGTGCAAGTGTCTGTTTGGATCCTCCCCAGATAAACCCTGAAATTTTGACAACAAATTGATAAGTCCCTATTTGAGCTCAAAACTCCCCCCTAGCTCTGGATATGCTATGCTGGAGTACTGAAATGCAGCATCTGGTGCTGCGAGCTCCTTCATGGTTCTCTGGTGGTCTGCCATGTCAATGCCTGAGTGAGTGCTGATAGTCTGAAGTGGAGGGATATCTGTAGTCTCAGAAAGAATGGCCTGGCTCCTCCTGACTCTGAAGGTCCTCTCAATCTCAGGATCGAAATCTTCTAATTCAGCACCTAGAGACCTGGTCATAAAAACAGAACAAATCGCAGTAAAAGTGAATAAAAAAGATAAAACAAATAAAATCAAATCAAAAGATATGACAATAAGCACAGAAACAAATCAAGAATGATATGAAATAAGTGCGCAAGCTAAAATCAAACAAGTCAACTAACAGCTCCCCGGCAACGGCGCCAAAAATTTGACAGGCCCAAATATACTAATTAAAGTTGTCACGAAATGTATGGGCTCATCAAATTTAAATATCAATGAATAACTGGATGCTGGAAACCCTTTTACAAGCAAAAATATAAGAATGTAGCAAAGGGGCCACAGGTCGTATTTTTCACGGGGATAGTTGTCGTGTTTGATTCAAACTTGTAGTTATATGTCGTTTTTGTTTTTGGGTTTCAAATAAGTGATTGAATTTGGATAGCAATTGTGAATGAAAATGGAAATGAAAATTAAGGAAAGTGAACAATGGAACTAAGCAAGAGATGACACTTGATACTTCCACCAATGGAAATCGAGTCAAGCTATAAAATTTAACCGAAATTTGGAAAGCAAGCTTAAATGCAAGTGCACAGTAACTCTGATGGAAAGAAATCGAAAGTATGATGGAAGTTATCTGAAAAAAATCAAGCCCAAAGCAATTGCTATTTATGCCCTTAGGAAATTAAACAAGCTACACATGTTAACTACAACTAACTACAATTTTTTGAAACCACCACTTATTGATTCCAACTTAATCAGATGCCACAAATGACAAGTTAAATTCAGAGTCAATTAGATCCAAAGCATATGGCACACAACTGAGAATTGAAACTGAAATCAGATTTAAGAAGAGAAATGGAATTCGGAAATGGAAAGTGCAGAAATGGGAACTTGGTTTTCAGATCTTTCAGCACAAGGTTTGGGCTCAAAACACAAACCAACTCAACTTGATACACTGATCGAAAAACCAGATGAACTAAGCCAAAATGTCTTGTGTTTACCCAACCAGAATTCTCCAACAGCAGCTGGAAAAAGGCAGAACAGAATTTGGTTTGGCAGAAATAAAATGGCAAGAAATGAAAGTGGCACGCAAGGAATCGAATTGCTACCTAGCTTAATTTGAGTGCTATTTAAACTAAATAACCTATCTATCTAATGCTAGAGCAAGGATCGACAACTAAGAAACTCAGAAACAACTTAGAAAATAAGAAATCAGAGACAACTCAGAAACTGAATGGAATTTTCAGAAATAAAGTGGCACGCAAGCTGTATGGTTGGCACGCAAGAAATTAAGCTGAAACAAACTGAAATTTAACTAAGTTAATCACTAAACAAGTTCCTATATTACTCTACTTGCGAAATTAAAGCTAAACTACAGCTAAGAACTTGAAATTCGAAATATTCAGTAACTAAACAGCATTTCAGAACAGAACAGTGAGAAAAACTGAAAATTACAGCTAAAGAACTACAATTAACTAGCTAAACTAATCCTCAACTCCTTCCTCAGTTCAAGGACTTCTTGGTTGTCAATCAAGAGCCGGCTTCGAACCCCTAGGCTCGGCAAATCAATAGAAATCCATTTCTGAAGTTGATTCTGCCACAAATCTGCACTTGCTGGAAATTTTGATCCGATTCACTCTTTCTCAGATGGATGAGCTGCGATGTTGATTTGGGGAGCTTCAGAGGCCACTTGAGAACCCCTACAAGTGGTTCTGAAACTTGGAAATGGATTGTGGAAGAGAAACCAATGATCGGACTGAGGAACTGCCGAAACCCTCAAGCACTCCCTGTTCCGGCGCAAATGGACAGAATTCTTCAAGGAATTGATCTCCAGAGACTCAGAACTCGATCTGGAATGGTAGATGAGGTGGTCACGCCTTCATGGAAACAAAAATGATGAAAAATGATGAAGAACCGATGAAGAACGGCGAAGAACAATGGGCTAGCGGAAGACGCGACAAAGGTTTTCTGCGCAGAAGATTTCCTTAAGTATTAACCAATGGACGGCTGTGATTGATTTGCTTCAATCCAACGGCTGATATTGGTCTGATTTGAGCCAAACTTTGATGATGAAGATCTGGGGTCGGGATCTGCCTCGTGGTAGCTCGGATCCACCAGATTTGCAACGGATGGTCCAGATCTAGCTAATCTTTGAATGGATGATCTAGAGCCCTCCAAGCTTGATCCAACGGTTGATTTAGCTCTGATTGTGATGAAACCTTCAGATCTTGATCAGGGTGCTTGATCAACCCTAGCCCTAGCTCGGATTGCTTCAGATCATCCCGGATGGCTCCGATCTAGCCGCTTTTGAATCGAACGGCCCAGATTTAATCGTAATCTTGATAATCTGATCTGGGTTACTTCCGACTCGAGTTTGACCCAATATGCCCCAGGTCTTTGAACCTTGATGCCTACAAAAATAAATCAAGAATTTAGTGGCCAATTAACCTAAATATATGTAATTTTGCAATTAAGTCCAAAATATGAATAAGTTCTCAAACCTAGGACAATTTCACAATTTTAGCAATAAAAACATAGATCAAACATGGATTTAAGCACTCGAATGATCAATAAAATGGAATCTATCAGTGGGCCCTGTCGGACAACCTTTGGCGTGTTCCTCTAACGCTCGTGTTGATCTCGTAGGGCGCAAAGTTCCTCCCCTCCCGTCAGCATCGGGCCGAACTTCAGTAACTGGCTGTCGACATAGATTCCTTCCGGAATAAGTTTGGGGTTGTCTGTGTGAAACCAGTAAAGCACCCGAAGGAGCACCGATGGAAGGGCTGGAGGGACAAGCCATTGTCCTGACAAGGGAGGAACTGGACCGCTTGGTGGCCAACGCCATCAAAGAAGCACTGGAGCAACACCAAGTCGAACAAGCCGCCTCGCAGCAAGAAGCTCTTGCGCGGGAGGAGATTCCTAGAGTCTCCATCTCACACTCGCGGAGATCCGTCACACCAGTGGGAAGACGGGATGGAACACCCCCAGGTCTCCGAAAAGACTCTCCCATTGATCTCAAAAGGCCCACTCGGTAGCCCTCAGCGCGCAGAGGCACGAAGAGGGACAAGGGAAAAGGTAGGAACCTAAGGCCTCCCATAAGGTTCCCTCTACTCCCTTCTCATTTGCGATTGTGGAAGACCCCATGCCAAAGCAGTTCCACAGGCCTGGGATCGACGATTATGATGGGAAGACGGATCCGGAGGATCACGTCTGCAAGTTTGAGAACCCGACACTCCTGCACCAGTATACCGATGGTGTAAAGTGCCGGGTGTTCCTGAACACCCTGTCTGGAGCCACCCAACGATGGTTCCAGAGGCTGCCACAAGGTTCTATCAACTCCTTCGCGGAGTTTAGAACCACCTTCCTCCACCACTTCGCCAGTAGTCGCCGCTATCAGAAGATGGTGCTCAATTTATTCGCTCTCAAGCAGAAGCCGAAGGAGCCGCTCAAAGAGTACATCCAGCGGTTCAACAGGGTGGCGCAAGACGTGCCCAGTGCAACGTTAGAAATCATTGTCAGTGCCTGCACTCAAGGGCTCGCGGAAGGGGATTTCTTCCGATCCCTGGTGAAGAAGCCCCCCGTCAGTTTCGATGACCTCTTGGGGCGCTCCGTCAAGCACGTTAACGTGGAGGAGGTACAATACGCCCGTCATAAGGCACCAGCCGGAATACTCCCCCCAGCTGTTCCTCGGTCTGAAAGGAAGGAGCCCCCAGCTCCAACTTAAGGAAAAGACCTCCACCTCGGGAAAGACCAGTGGGGGGGGGGGGTAGGCACAGGCTGGTTGAGACTGTAGATAACGAGTAGCCGGAACTCGGGTCGAAGTACTGTGGTTTTCATGGCAACATAACACACTCCAACGAGGAGTGTCACACCTTGAAGAAGAGATTCAGTGAGGAAGCAGACACCAAGCCTCGGAGAAAGTGGAATAAAGCGGGGTACCGTCGAAGGTCTCCACGTCGAAGCTTTTCTCCTCGGCGGCAGCAAGCTAGGGAGAACGAGACCCGACATTGGTCTCGGTCACGGTCGCGAGGAAGGAGTCGGGGGCCTGCACCCCGAAGATCTCTCTCCTTAGAAAGAGATCCCAGAAGGGTAAGGCCCCTATGCGGGGCCCGCCCTCTAGACACGTTGGAGTGATCTCACCCTATCGCTCTCATTGGGTAGCGACACGTTGGAGAGGACTAGGACAACGCCTTTCTTGATTGTGGACACTCCCTCCTCCTACAACACCATCTTGGGCCGCCCGACGCTCAGTGTCTTCCAGGCGGTGGTCTCTATCTACCACCAGAAGATAAAATTCCCCATAGGCGATTGAGTGGTTGAAGTCAGAGGGGACTAGCTGATGTCTCGGCGATGCAATAGCGGGGAAGTCAGGATAGAATCCCGGAAGAACCCAAGGGCATTAGAAGGCTAGCTGGAGGAGATGTTCATGCAAAGGGGGAAAGGGACAAAAGGCTCAAGAGGCCCGGGCAGGCCAACTATCTCTGACCCTTCCGGTCTCAGTAAGATTTACCTTGCATATTATGTACCCACTTGTGTATCATTGCTGCCTTGCAGCAAATTCAAGTAATAATGGAAGTGCACTCTCCAACGTATCAATGTGCTAACAAGGACTTAAAAACCCTAATAACTCGCGGTGCTGCGGATGCCCGGGGTACTTAGGCTTGGTCTGGGTTGCTACGGACTCCCAACCAAGGGTAAAACCCCTAATACCTCGCGGTGCTGCGGATGTCCGGGGTACTTAGGCTTGGTCTGGGTTGCTACGGACTCCTAACCAATGGTAAAAACCCTAATACCTCGTGGTGCTGTGGATGCCCGGGGTACTTAGGCTTAGTCTGGGTTGCTACAGACTCCCAACCAAGGGTAAAAACCCTAATAACTCGCAGTGATGCCGATGCCCAGGGTACATAGGCTTGGTCTGGGTTGCTACGAACTCCCAACCAAGGGTAAAACCCCTAATACCTGATAAGCACCATTTTATTGATTATTTTAAGTGCTTAAATCCATGTTTGATCCATGTTTTTATTGTTTAATTGTGATTTTACCCTAGGTTTTAGGATTTTCTATTATTTTGGACTTTATTGCAAAATTACATATTTTTGGATTATTTGGCCACTAATTTTCTGATATATTTTTGTAGGCATGAAAGGATCCTGGACCTAGGGTATACTGGGTCAAACTTGAGTCGGATGTGAACCGGATCGAATTATCAAGTCTACGATTAATCCGGGCCGTCCGATTCAAGAGCGGCTAGATCTGAGCCATCCGGGACGATCTGAAGCAATCCGAGCTAGGGTTAGGGTTGATCAGGCCATATGATCAAGATCTGAAGGTTTCATCCCAATCAGAGCTAGATCAACCGTTGGATCAAGCAAGGAGGGCTCTAGAGCGTCCAATCACAGATAGAGTTGATCTGGACCATCCGTTGCACATCTGGAGGATCCGAGCTACCACAAGGCAGATCCTGACCCCAGATCATCATCATAAAAGTTTGGCTAAAATCAGACCAAGATCTACCGTTGGATCTCCTCCGATCAATCTGGACCGTCCGTTGATAACTATTTAATCAAAAATTTTGGCCGCAGCCCAGTCGTCGCGTCTCCGCTGCAGCAGCTTCGTCTTCTTCATTTCTTTCATTCTTAGCTAGATTTCTTCATCAAAGGAGGCGCGTCCACTCAATCCTTCATTAGAACTAGTGCTAGGTCAGTGGAGAGATTGCTCTGTGAAGTTTCCCGATCGGATTTTGCCCAAGACAGTGTTTCGTGAGGTTTCAGTGGCTCTGTCACGCGATTGAATCAATCTCAGTTGTTCACCATTTTCATTGCATCTGAGCTTGCTGGAGGGGTTCCCTGGAAGGCTCGGAGCACTACCAACCCTATATCGCAATCCACCACAGCTAGGTTGACGCAATTGGGTGCTGTTTTCAGTTTGGGCATGGTTTGAATGGATTCGCAGCAGAGACAGATTTTCCATTGAATTGTTGAGCTTGCGGGTTCGAGGCTCACCCTTGCGTGACGAACAAGGAGCACTTGAGCTTAGGGAGTGATTGAGTTTAGTTTAATTAGCAAATTTTCGTTTGTAGCTGTAAATTTCGTTTCTGTCTCGTTTCTTATTGTTTCTGAATTTCAGATTCGTTACTTTGGTTAATGCAATTGTTTTGCTTAATTAGGTTTGGTTTCTACAAGTTTAGTAGCTAGGGGATGTGTTAGTGGATAATTGTTTCTTATTTCAGTGCAAATTGCTTTAATCTGTTGCGTGCCAGATTTCCCTGTTCTTTATGCTGCGTATCAGCTTTTTCCCTGCATATGCATTCATTTTTGTATTTAGTTAGTTATAATTTCAGCAATTTGATTCTGCTTTTAGTTTAGCTACAACTTCAGCAAATTGTTCAGTTTTCCATGTTGAGTATCAAGATTTAAACCTGCGTATCAGTTCTCAGCAATTTTGAATCTGTGCAGAAAATTTCTCTGATTTCAGTTTGTGTATCAGTGTATTTTAAGCTGTTTCTGTTCAGAAATTTTAAGGGTGTATCAATTTCAGAAATCAGCACTGATATGGATCATGTTTAACACATCTTGTGGTGTACCTTGTGCTCAAATTCAGTATGCAGTGTTAGTTTCATGCTCATTGGATCAGTCACTGCATTTCTGCAGTAATAGCACTAATTTGGATCACGTTTTGTTCCAATTGCTTGAGTTTACTTACCTCGAAATTTCCTTGCAAATTGTTCTAGCTAAAGAGCATTCGAATTCAAGCCTTGCGCAGCAGTAAGATTGAATCACTTTCATATCT
This sequence comes from Boesenbergia rotunda, assembly GCA_024364735.1. Lineage (NCBI taxonomy): Eukaryota > Viridiplantae > Streptophyta > Magnoliopsida > Zingiberales > Zingiberaceae > Boesenbergia > Boesenbergia rotunda. The sequence continues at coordinate 131,933 of JAGFNQ010007928.1, forward strand.
GAAATCTGAAACTCAATTCTGAAATCAGTCAATTCTGAGTTCTCTTGCATTTGGCTGTGTCGAGATGTTGTGGGCTTAGGGTCATGCTTGTTCAGTCATTTGTTTGGAGTTGAGCTCTCGATTATCTCTGCATTTCTTTGCATGTTCAGTTTTCATTTCTCAGTCTGATTAATAACTCCCAATCTGGACTGATAAAATCAGTTTTAGGCACACAGAAATTCAGTTTGGCACATTGTTTTCAGCTTGCGTGCCAAGCTATTTTAGGCACTGATTTGAATGAGATTTTCACCAGTTTTTCTGGTGTAGGACAGCTACTGAAGTCTATTGATATCATCTTCGGAATCCTTGAGTTTCTTCGCATTGGTTTGCTTTCCGAAATCGTAGCTAGTTTTAGTTAAAGTGTTGGTTCAAATTCTGAATTTCACATGTTTCTATTTGTGTCAAGCTTGTTCATTTTCAAAAATTCAACCACTGCTTTAATTCCATTGCTTGGCATTTTGATTTGCTTTTGAAATCAGAAATCATCTTCCAAAAATTACTTAAGGGTTTAGATGAGTAAGTGATCCTTTTTGTTGAGTTATCATTGGCTATCACTTGTTAAATTTCATAGTAAGCTATCCTTTTGGTTGATCCTTTGCATTGTGTTTTCAATTCTGAATTTCAACCCAAAAACCCAACATTTATTCGAAACCCAAAAACACAAACGACACCTAAAGACAAGTTCGAATCAAACACGACAACTAGTCCCCGAGAAAAATACGACCTGTGGCCCCTATATTACATTTTCAGTTTTTGATTGTAAAAAGGGTTTCCAGCATTTCATTCATTTCATTCATATTTAAATTCGATGGTCCCACACTTTCGTGACAATTTAATCTAGTAGATTCGGGACCGTCAAATTTTTGGCGCCGTTGCCGGGGAAGCAACTAGTTGATTTGTTTGATTTTTGCTTGTATACTTTTTGACATATCATTGGGTTCTATTTTTTTGTGCTTATTCTTTTGTATACGGTTGCTGCCATTTTTTCTTGTTTGATTTGTGACAGGGCTGCAAGATTCAAAATGAATTCAACGGAACAATCAAAAATAGTGAAGGCACTGGAGGAGATAAGAAATGTGATAAAGGAGTGGGACTACCAACTAGAACGTAAAGCTCAGTCATCTACTTACCAGAAGCTACCTCAGCCCACAATTTCAGCCACTCCAAGAATTCCAGCAGCCATATTTTGATTTCCAGCAGCCCCATTTGAATTNGAGAATCATAACTAAATTTGTTTCCGTAGATATCTTTCTTTTAGTTTTGGATCTAAATGCACATTTGAAGATTTTTGTAAAGAATCTCTTAATCATGCTGCTAAACATGTACCTAGGACTACACTTACTCGTACAATTAAAAGATTAGTAAAACAAGGAAAAAAGAATTTAATTGATGAATTTAGTAAATTAAATAATAAAGTTTCTTTATGTTTCGATATTTGGAGTGATCATTGGCAAACTCATTCTTATATGGGTGTGACATGCCATTGGATTGATAACTCTTGGATCCTCCAAAAAAAAATTGTTAGTTTATAGAGTTTTTGATGAATCACATACTGCTCATAATATTGCACAATTATTACACTTAATTTTAGAAGAATATAGATTGACTCATACAATATTTTCAATATCATTAGACAATGCTAGTTCTTATACCGTTTCTATAGATGAACTAAAATCTATTTGTCAATCTGTTATTGGTGGTTTATTTTTTCATATTCGTTGTGTATGTCATGTTTTAAATTTATGTGTTCAAGATGGAATAAAACTTTTACAAAATTATATTCAACCCATTAGAATCGCAATTTCATACTTATGGTCTCATCCATCTATGATTAAACAATGGGGTAGATTTTGTAAAGCTAATGGAATGAGACCTAAAAAATTTCCGCTGATGTTCCAACATGTTGGAATTCAACATATCAATTATGACAAGATTCATTTCAATATAAAGATTTATTATGTTTTTTTTGCACAAAATAGTAATATTAATATATATTTATTTTCACAACAATAGAATATTTGTAGTAATATTTGTGAAATTTTAAAAGTTTTTAATGATGCAACTGAACAACTTTTCGGTGTTTATTATCCCACTGCTCTTTTAATTTTAGTGAATTTTTGTAGTATAGTATTAATATTAAATGAATATATAAATAATGAAATTTTAACTTTATGTATATTAGCTATGAAAACTAAATGGGGAAAATATTTTTATTTTATTCCTGAAATTTATTTAATTGTATTTGTTTTAGATCCTAGATTTAAATTAGAAGTTTTACAAGAAATGTTAACTTTATATTATGACGTTTTAATTCCTATTATAGATTCTTCCTCTCCGGATCCAGCTAATATTATATGTAATATTAGAAATTATTTATATGATCTTTATAATCAATATTATATTAAATATGGAATACAAATTAATATTTCTGAAATACAACAACCTACTACTACTAATTTAAAACTTACAAAAGCACAACTTTTATTAAAAGAACGGACGAAACGTCCACGAGGATCCTCAAGTTCCACACAGGAACTTGAGAATTATTTTACGACTTTTTTTTATTTTAATGAAGCAGATAGCGAAGATTTCGATATCTTGAAGTAGTGATCACAGAAGGCTCTAAGCTTTCTCGTTCTCTTCGTGATCGCAAAAGAAATTTTAGCTTCTCCAGTGTCAACTGTTGCTGTGGAGCAGACGTTCAGTGCCAGCGGCAACATATTAGATGAACGACGATCAACTATGTCTCCTGACTCATTGGATGCTCAAGCATTACTAGATGATTGGACCAGAGCCGAGAAACGAATCCAAGGAATGCAACTTTCAGAAGACGAAGTCGAAGAATTTGATACCGAAGGAACGAATACAACAGGAACGGGAGGAAATGGAAGTAAGTGATAAAGGGTAAAAATGTAAAGAATGTAAAAGGGTAAAAATATAAAAGCACTACTTGGGCTTTGATTCCCTACACCCTAAGGGGATACGTAGGCAACTTATATAAGTGCAAGCCCTTTTTCTAACAAAATTTATTTTTTTAATTTAATTTTTAATTTTTAATTTTTTTAATATAATAATCTTGAACCGTAGCGAACCGTGAACCGGCGATTTCGAACCGTGAACCGTAACCGGCTTGGGCGGTTAAGGTTAAGGGTCAACCTCCCACGAACCGTCGAACCATTGGTTTCGAACCGTGGTCGGGTCTACCCGCACTCAATGAATTCAAAGCAGTAACATCCACTTTCTACCTGAAGGTGAAGTTCTCAGTTGGCGATCTGGTGGGAGAAGTAAGAGGTAACCAGAAGGTAACACGTCAATGCTACGTTGACGATGTCCGAACGGAAGTGCGGAAGACATTCCGAGCCCCACTGGCCACTTGTAACATGGTACAACCATCTCCTTGGGCTGAACTGAGAGAGCAGAGGGAGGAGGTTCAGCTCCTTCCCAACCGAGAAGAAACAAAAGTGAAGATAGCACCAGAGCTGGAGCTTGACCTCAAACAACGATTGGTGAAGTGTCTGGCCAAGAATCAAGACATGTTCGCATGGTCGACCCGAGATTTGAAAGGCGTCCGGCCGGAGGTCATAGAGCACAAGTTGCATGTCTACCCCGACGTCAGGCCGGTGAAGCAGCGGAAGAGGGACTTCAGTCTCGAACAAAACAAGATAATTCAGACCGAGGTGGACAGGCTCTTGGAGGCGAGACACATTCGAGAGGTGCAGTTTCCGGCCTGGTTGGCCAATGTGGTGCTGGTGTCCAAGCTGGAGAATAAATGGAGAGTCTGCATAGACTTCAGAGACCTCAACAGAGCCTGTCCCAAAGACTGTTACCCACTCCCTCGGATCGACCAGATGGTGGACTCTATTGTCGGGAGTGAACTTATCTGCATGCTGGATGCCTACCAAGGGTGCCACCAAGTGTCACTATCCCCTAATGATCAAGAAACGGTCAGTTTCATCACGTCTGAGGGAACTTATTGTTACATAGTCATGTCGTTCAGACTGAAGAATGCGGGGGCTACATATCATCAGCTGATGAACAAAGTGTTTAAGGAATAGCTAGGAAGGAACATTGAGGTATATATAGATGACATCCTCATCAAGTCTCTCTGGACGGCGAGCCTGATAGCAGATGTGGAAGAGACCTGCTGCACCCTGAGAAGGTATGTTCTGAAATTGAATTCGGCCAATTGTTTGTTCGGGGCAAGAAGCGGGAAGTTCTTGGGTTACATCCTGATTGAGCGGGGCATCAAGGCTAACCCTAGCAAAGTGAAGGCTCTGTTGGACATGCCACCGCCCAAGAACCTGAAGGAAGTTCAACGGCTGACCGGGAGGATCACAGCTCTCTCTCGCTTTATTTCCCGGTCGATCGATCGCAGTCTGCCCTTCTTCAAGATCCTGCGCAAGGCCACTAAGCTTCAATAGGATGCCGAATGTGACAAGGCCTTTGAAGAATTGAAGTCTTATCTGGTTAGTCTGCCTGTCTTGGTCAAGCCTGACACTACAAGAAAAATACTTATTAACAATGGTTTTTCACCGTTGTCGTAGGCTAAAAAAACTGTTGTTAAAGGTCGTGTTGTTAAAAGGGGTGCTCAAAAATAATAGTTAAAAATCGTTGTCTTTTAATGTGATCGACAACAGTTTAACAATAGTATTAAACCGTTGTTTTTGTGTGATTTAAACAACAGTTTGACAACAAATAAAAATCGTTGTCTTTTGTTTGAGACAGACAATAATTTAACAACAAAAAAAAACCATTGTGTTTTAATTAAAAGGCAATAGTTTTACAACAATTTAAGTCAGCACAGCAGCCAAAACAACAAAAATTAGGCATTTCAGTGTGGGCAACAAGCCAGCATAGCAGTCCATTATCACTGAAAAACAACATTGCTAATAGCACAAACTTCAGTTAATGAGATTTCAGTATCAAACTGTACTTGTTCTCTTTTGGCACGTTTGACACGCTGAAACCTTCGAGCCAAACAACAACCAAAACACGAGCCCGTCACAGTTTCACAGAGGTAGGTAATTGACATGAAATCCATTTTTGACACAAGTAATTCAGATGCCTTTGCGTGCAATTATGGCCATGTCTGATGTTGGATCCTTTATAGGCATTATTGGTTCGGCCTGTTTCGTGAACACTATTCTTCCATCAAGGAAAGGAGGCTTTGTATTTGCAACAGAAGGGTGTAAGTTCTAAGTAAATTTCAAAAGTATTTTTGGACCAACTCTTAACTGACAATCCACTACCTTGGTAATAAAACCAAATAGGCAACAAAAGAGAAAAAGGTTTTGCAGCTTCAAATGTTCTTGTTAATGAAAATATTAAAAAAAATGATTACGGGTAGGTAGCACTGAATTGATCTGGATCACTGACAAGGAAGATTTACTTAACTATTATATGATTAACAAATGCATCATCATGTCCATGGATCCAAATGTGAGACAAGGGCAAAGAAAAGCATGAAGTTTTTAACATACATCTTAAATATTAATTCTAAAATTAACTAGAATTTTATTTTAGTAACTCTAATGCCTCCAACTAGTTTTCACAAATACCTTTCCAAGCCCACTAAAACCCATCACAAATACCTCCAACTAGTTTTCAAATCAAGCGCAGACAGATTCAAGAACAAAATAAAGAGACATTTTTGAAATCCCAGCATCCAGCCACAAGGAGCAGCAATCCCAGGTATGTCCTTTCACGCAACCAATAGAAATTCTATCCCTTCTCTTGTTCAAACGTATTACAAGTCCTCCATTTCCTCCAGAAACCTTTTAGATCCTCAAGGAAGCCAGAGATTTCTCCATAGAAGCCACTGAATAAAACCAAAACTCCCATGATAGTAGCCCAAATTGTATTGAAGGACAGAAACTGGGCCACAAAATCCTACATGTGTCAACACCTCTCCAACTTACAAAATCTTCAAAAGAACAACAAGAAATCATAGAAATCAACCAAAAATCACTTATAAATCTTCAAACGAAATAGAACACATAGAAACTTACAATCTAGGGTTCGGATCGTGAAACGGTGGAAGAGGAAAGAAACTTGCGGATCTCGACGGGGCAGACGATGGAGCAGACGACACTGGTAGCCGACGGAGCACACGACGTTGGTGGCCGACGGGGCAAACGCCGAGGTAGACGACGCTGATGGGTCACTATGTTGAGGGTGGGGGGAGAGTCGCGCGGGCAAGGACAACGACGGGGTAGATGGCGAGGGCAACGACGACGCTGGTGGTCGGTAGGGAAGAGTCGTGAGGGCAGGGCATGAGCGTGAAATTTTTGGGTTCGGCGCTGGTGGTTGCGGATTAGGGGAGAGTCGTGAGGATAGGGCGCGGTGGTGGGGAAGAGCGGCGGAGTAGGGGGAGAGTCGTGAGGATCAGGGATCGCGCGCTTTCTTTTTCATAGGTTCGGGTTTAGGCAAATATTTGGAGGAAGATACGATAAAAAAATTAATCAAAGTGTAAATTTTTAATGATATTTATTATAAATGTCATAGCAATATACTTAATCAGATTTTTATTTTATTTATTTTTAAACAATGTCATGATATATATTAATCAATGACACATTTTAATAAATGTCATTAAGAAAGTGTCAGGAAAGCTATTTTTCCTTATAGTGTGGGTTGTCTTCGAATTAATACCTCAAATAATCTATAAGAAAGTGCTAATGGAGGGTAATGGGACGAGGTGGGGTTGACTTTTTCATCTAGATCTCCCCACCCCTACATTATACCTCTGCCCCCGTTCTAGATTTTGTCTAATTGAAGAAACTCCGTCGAGCTCGATCTTATGGGGATTAAATAAAAAAATTGACTGTATTTTTTAATTAAAATTACTTTAATATTATTTTTTATTACAAAAATATCTTTTTTTAGACATGTTGAAACTTTGACAAAAAAATGTATTTCACATAGATATTAGTTCAATAAAACTATTATGTATTACCATGTAAGCAACACTAATAGACAACGGTTAATTAAACCCATTGTCGTAGGCTCAAAAAATAAGCTTATAGACATCAGTTTTAAAAAATCGTTGTCTTTGACATACATAAGACAACGGTTTTTTAAAAATAGTTGTCTTTTTTCAAAAAAAAAATGATCAACTACAACGGTTTTTAATGAAACCATTGTTAAATGGAAAAAGACAACAGTTTTGCAAAAAACCATTGTCTATTGGGTGTTGTTGAATCCTAAAATTCTTGTAGTGTGAGGAGGGGGAGATTCTGTATGTATATCATTTAGCTACGGAAGGAGCAGTGAGTGCAATGCTTGTAAAACAAAAGGAGGCTGAACAACAACCCATTTACTTTTTCCGGCATTTGCTGAAAGAAGTCGAGTGTAGGTACAATACACTCGAGAAGTTGACTTATGTTCTTGTGTTGGTTGCTCGGCGATTGCGCCCTTACTTCTTGGCTCATCTCATTCGGGTGTTAACCAATAGCACCCTCAGAAGAGTATTAATTAACCCGGAGGCGTCCGGCCGAATGATCAAATGGACCACGGAACTAAGTGAGTATGACATCCAATATCTGCCTCGGACTGCTATTAAGGCTCAGGCGTTAGCCGATTTTCTCAGCGAGCTTCACACTGAGGAAGAAGAAGAAACATGGAAGGTCTATGTAGACGGCTCGGTCACTCGGTCGGGAAGCGACATTGGGATCCTATTGATTTCTTCAAAGGGAGATCATCTCTACTTGGTCGTGTGGTTGGAGTATCGGGCTACCAATAATGAGGCAGAATATGAAGCCCTCTTAGTTGGATTACAAGCTGCTCGGCACATGGGAGCTGCTCGGGTCATGCTCCACTTAGATTCCCAACTGGTGACTCGGCAGCTAGCTGGACAGTTTGAAGTAAATAGTGAACGGTTGCAGACCTATGTAAATGCCTATAAGCGATTAAGAGCTGAATTTCAAGAAGTTCAGATACTCCAGATCCCTCGAGAAGACAACCTCAAAGTTGATGAGTTGGCTAAGTTAGCCAGCGCCATCACTCTGTGGGTCTTCACTCAGCCCTTACCTCAGACCATGCTAGTAGCTCAGGTCGAGAGGGAGACAGAAATGGAAGTGGAAGGCGACTGGAGAGCTCCACTCATAGCTTATTTGCAAAAGGGGACTCTCCCGACTCATCTTGAGCAAGCTCGCTTGTTGAAGAAGCGGACAACCCGATTCACCTTGGTGGGGGATACCTTATACAAGCGAGCTTTCTCTCGGTTGCTACTCAAGTGCTTAGGAGAAGAGGATGCAGATTATGTACTAAGAGAAATACATTTGGGATCTTGCGGAAGCCATCCGGGAGGTCAGTCAATGGCTCGGAAGGTACTACTAGCCGGATTCTTCTGGCCAACACTTCAAAAGGATGCAGATCAGATGGTCACCTCTTGCCTTTCCTGCCAGAAACACCAACGCATCTCTCATCGGCCAGTCGAGGTTTTGAGGACGTCCACTGTGTCGTGCCCTTTTGATCAGTGGGGCATGGATATAGTAGGGTCTTTCCCTGTCGCAGCCGCTCAGAAGAAATTCCTACTAGTAGTTGTCGATTATTTCTCTAAGTGGGTGGAAGCAGAGGCTCTGGCTCGGATCACCGAGCAGGCAGTCATCAAATTCTTATAGCAGAATATTCTATGCCGGTATGGGATACCTCATAAGTTGGTTTCAGACAACGATCGACAATTCTAAGGTCGGAAGATCCAAGAATGGTGCACAACCTATAGAATCAAGCAAGCATTCACCTCGGTGGCTTATCCCCAGAGAAACGGTCAAGCAGAGGTCGCCAATTGGGAAATCTTGTGGGGCCTCAAGACCAAGCTGGATCACGTGGGCGGTACATGGGTCGACGAGTTGCCTAGTGTCTTATGGGCTCTACGAACCACCCCTAAAGAAAGCTCAGGTTGTACCCCCTTTCAGCTGGTGTACGAAATTGAAGCGGTAGTCCCGATGGAAGTAGGGTGTGAATCTAATCGAAGGCACCTGTATAGAGAAGATAATGCAGAGAAGAGGCGTCTAGAACTGAATTTGATCGAGGAGATCCGGGATCGGGCAGCAGTCCGAATGACTGCATACCGACAAAGGATGCAGCAAAGGTACAATCAAAAGGTCATACCCAAGAGTTTCCAAGTCGGCGACCGTGTATGGAAGAGAGTCAAACCAATCGGGGAGGTGAGTAAGCTGGAGCCCCAATGGGGGGGGGGACCCTTCCTGCTGGTCGGGAAGCTAGGGTCGGGAGCATACTACCTGTCGTACATCTAAAACTCGGGCCACCCCTGGAGCATCGTACAACTAAAACTGTGCATGAGTAGAACTCGGGCTACCCTTGTAATAATATTAGTTGTAAATATGATAGTGATCCAGACAACCACAGCTCGGCTTCCAGACTCTCGCACAGGTGAGTTATAAGTGGACTTGCTCCTACGCACCCGCCGACCTCGGTGTCGGTCGGGCGTGGCTATCCACACTCGGTCGGGTGAGCCGAGCGACGTTTAGACTCTCGTTCACACGAGTTATAAGTGGGCTTGATCCCACACACCGGCCGACCTCGGTGCAGATCGGGCGTGACTGTCCACGTTCGGTCGGGTGAGCCAAGCGGCGTCCAGACTCTCGTTCAGGCGAGTTATAAGTGGGCTTGCTCCCACGCACCCGCCGACCTCGGTGTCGGTCGAGCGAGGTTGTCCACGCTCGGTCGGGTGAACCGAGTGGGGTCCAGACTCTCGCTCAGGCAAGTTATAAGTGGGCTTGTTCCCGTACACCCGCCGACCTCGATGTCGGTCGGGCGTGGCTGTCCACGCTCAGTCGAGTGAGCCGAGCGACGCCTAGACTCTCGCCCAGACGAGTTTAAGTGGGCTTGCTCCCACGCACCCGCCGACCTCCGTGCCGGTCAGGCGTGGCTGTCCACATTCGGTCGGGTGAGCTAAGCAACGTCCAGACTCTCGTTCAGGCAAGTTATAAGTGGGCTTGCTCCCACGCACCCGCCAACCTCGGTGTTAGATCGTTGACGGTTGCTAGAGGTGGTGAATAGCAATAGTCGGCTTTTCTCTACCTACGTTGTTAGATGCGCAAGCGGAAACAATAATAATAAACACAAACAACGCTAACAATACCTATTTACTTGGTATCTACCTCCAAGAGATGACTAATCCAAGAATCCTTCGGTGGATCACTCCCTGGATACCCTCCGGCTAGCCCTTGTCGCTCCTTGTGGGTGGAGAAACCTCACCACAACACCTCGACAATATCTGAGCACTTAGACTACTATTTGGATCTTACCCAAAGCCAAATTCGTCAAGAGTCTCCAGCCAAACCCGAGCCTCTTTAAATAGAACTCAAGGTTGAAACCCTCGCTACCAGTCGAACAGCAGTCCAACGGCTAGCTGTAACGACTAGTTTTTGACTTTACCAGTCGACTGCTCCCAGGGCAGTCGACTGGTCCCCAGCCGAAAACTTTCTGAGTTTTATCAGTCGACTGCCCCAATGGCAGTCGACTGGTCCACTCACACACCTAGGGGTTCCCTTCTCGAGTACACTTCTCTCAGCACTCGAACCCTAGGATTTCCCGAGTACAATCACTCAGCACTCGTACCCTCACGACTCAGCTGACTCCTCACCAGCAGCCTCGACTATTGCCTTCGCGCCCTCTTCATCTTCGGCCCTTGTCCCTCGGATGCACACACAAGTCTCCAGCTTGCTTCCATGCCATCCTTCACGTACGCCTCGAAGTCCGCGCCCCTCAGCTCATCGTCCCTACCATACCAAGGTCCCTCGGGTGCACACAAGCCTCTAGCTTGTCTCCATGCCACCCTTCACCATACTGAAGCCGTCCAGCCAAGCCAATATGTGTAACCTGCACATCCTGCACACTCACATACACATATTAAATACACAAGGGTAAACCTAACTTAAACCCTTTGCCCAAACATCAAAACTCATGGTCACTCTGGACCACAAATTGCCTCAATAATCTCCCCCTTTTTGATGTTTGGCAATACGTTTAAGTTAGAGAAAACAAATAGTAAAGAATAGCAATAACAATGCTAAAACAATCATTTTGGACTTACACTGCCAAGACTTCATCTTGGACTTACACCGCCAATGCATATGCAATGCAATCATGGATCCTATCCCAAGGCATCCCACACTTAACCTTCCCAAGACTTAGGATTTTTACCAAAAATGAGCTTTTTAAAGCTTCTCCAAAGCTCCCCCTACATTGGACTTACAAAGGCTTTTTAAGAACCTCTCCAAGGTTCCCCTTAAGCCAAGAATGGAGCAACCATGCTCCCCCTTCATCTAAGCTCCCCCTAAACCTAGGGTTTCTTGCAAAGGTGTGTTTGGTTTCCCAAATTAAACCCAACACTTCTCCCCCTTTACCTAACATCAAAAAGAACCAACAATATCCCAATCATTGGTTCTTTTAATCCCTAATGACCATAAACAATATGGACTAGCCCCATACACTTGTTTTACATCATTTGGACACTTTTCCAGCTGCTGATATAAAAATCAGCCCTGACCAGTCGACTGCCCTGACTGATACTCTAAAAATCAGCTTTTCTGGCCAAATTCAGAAATGCGCCAGAAATTCCACAAATCTCCAAAAATTCTTAAATTTTGTGGAGAACTTTGTGGTACCTATACCTACTTGGGAAAAATATATTCAACAATGTATCTATCATCATTACCAAGTTTGACATAAAACCCAAAATTTTCTATGAAAATCAAGACAAACAAGAGGCAACCTCCCCCTTTACCAATGCCTTCTCTCAATTTTCAATTTTCCTAGGTGAAGTTCTACCCAAATTAACATCATAACACCAAGTTAAGTTCTACCCAACTTAACAACCAAGTTCTTCCCCCTTGGACACCATTAAAGGATTCCCCCAAGCAACCATATCCTTAGTGCCAAAAAGAACTCAACAAAACCTTGAAAAATCTAAGAGTTTGCAAGCACATTTGCTAGGATATACCCTATCCTAGAAAAAAATGTTTCCATGAAGAATAATAAATGTGCTTGACTTTTGGTAGATTCTCTAATTTCCTCTAGAATGATCATTTTGTATCAACTCGAAAATCTATCTACAATTCTATGTGTTTACCAAGACTAACCATTATAATTTGACACATGGAATTGTCCTTAACTCTCCTATTTTTCTTATGTATCCTTAATATGATAACAATCTCCCTCTTCTTATCTCTTAACCTTAGATACATATGTACTTATCAATCTTCCCATTCATCAAACATTCATCATTTAATATCATCCATTGAATTTAAAGCACTCATCAATTTTTCTTAAATTCCATGATATTCATATAGCCTCATTTCATACAATTACCATTAAATCATGAGGCAAACCTTTATTCAAAGAGCATACCCAGGGATTTTAGGTCATATCCTATTATCCAATATGCCTTTTCTTTCTAAAACTTACTGACCAGGGCAGTTGACTGCCAAAACAAGCAGAATATTTTCTGGGTATGATTAGTCGACTGCCCCCAGGGCAGTCGACTGATACTTGAATTTCAGGTTTTCAGCCCACTTTCAGAAATGCCTAAATAATTCCACAAATCTCCAAAAAAATCTGAAATTTCGTGGAGAGATTTGTGGAACCTATGTCTACTTGAGAAAAATATGATTTCCAAACAAATGTACTCCAGATCCCAAAATTGGTACAAAATTTAAATTTCTCTAAATTGTGTCATTTAACCTTTTCCAAAAGTCTTAATTGTGATTTCTCCTCAATGTATCTTTTCATACTTGGTCACAATTCATTTTTATTACTGAATTATATGACATTCAGACATTAAATCCTTATTTCTATCAAATACAGTCAATTTTCACTTTTTTCTCCATAATTCTCCTTTTAATGTGCCAATTCTCTAGGATTAAGACTTATCCTAGTCTTCCAACCCTTTTGGCATATTTCCTAGTCAACCTAGACTTCCTAGAGAACTCATCTCTTGAGATCCATTTACCATGGACCCCAAAGGCTCCTTGAGCTCCCCCTTGAGCTCTTAGCCCTAGCCACCTCCTTAGGTGACTCAATCCACACTAGACCACACCGGTGAGCCCCCGGTGATTCTTGGCCTACAAAATGAACCCTCTTAACCTTGAACACCTTGTCCTTGGTTAAATCATTCTTTTTTACCTTTAAATGGCACCCCCTTGTCATTTTTGGACTTCTCCTTTTTGCCATAATTATATGTTTCCCCAGCATACTTCTTTTCCTTGGCATTGGAGACCTTAGACCGGTATCCCAACCTCAATCTATCATGGTTGGGTTTTAGAATACCCAACACCATGTCTAAGCCCTTAGATCCAACCTTGAATCTTTCTAGGGTCTTTTTCAATGTATCAAGCCTTGCCCTCAAGGGTTGATTTACCCTTTCTAAACTTTTAACCTTAGTGTCCATGTGTCCACTTTGGACATTCCTAGACCTACCTATCTTCCTAAGCATGTGTCTCCCTTTGGGGTTAATGCCTTGATCCTTAGGTCCTAAGGTCTTGGATTTTTCATGATGCATGCTTTTCCTAGGGTTATGATCTACCTTGTTAACCCTATTCCTATCATTATATTTAAATCCAAAGTTAGGCACAAGTAAGCATTTTTCATTGATTCTAGCATGCATGAAGGGATAATTTACACTATTTTTAATATGCATGGAGGAACTTAAATTTGAATTATATTTTAACTTAAGATTAGGAATTACCTCCCTTACCTTTGTAGTTCCTCCTTGATGTAAGCTTCCTTTCTTTCTTTCCTCCTTCTCCCATCTTCTCAAGTGCTCCATTTTCTTGAACTCTTTACTCCTTGAACTCTTTCTTTCCTTGATGCCCTAATTCTCCACATGTGAAGCATCTAATTCTCTTTTTCCTCTCTTGGGCTTCTCTATTCCTACAACTCATGTTAGATTTAAACGAAATTGAAATGAGTGTAGGTTTTACCTCCTTTTTTATCATTTGGACACTTGTCCTTGTAGTGTCCCTTTTCATTGCATCCAAAGCATATGATGTGGTCGTTTTTCTTTGCTTTACTGGAGGTTGGAGCTCTTTCTTGTTCTTGTATGGAAGTGGGTCTTTCCTCCCCCTCAATTCTTGAGGTTGATACTTCCTCTTCTTCTCTTGAGGAGGTTGATGATCTTTCATTTAATTCCTCCCCTTCACTTGAAGAAATTGACACTTCCTTTTCTTTTTCTTCTTCTTGACCCATTTGACTTTTCTCCTTGGGCTCTTGAGCTTGTGTAGGATTTTCATGATATTCTACCAACTTGGTCCATAATTCATATGCATTTTCATATTTACCTACACTACTCAAAATATTGTTAGGCAAAATATTAACTAATATATCAATTACCTTCTTATTTGTCCTAGATTGATTTTGTTGCTCTTGATTCCAATATCTTGGTCTATGCTTCTTCCCGTGCTTGTCTTTAGGAATTTCGAATGATTCTTCAAGCGCAATCCTAAGGTCCCACTCCATTCCGAACCATGTTTCTATCCTTGTCTTCCAATATCCGAAATCTTCATGGTCGTAGGGGGTGGAGTGTAGATGCCATCTCCTAGCTTATCTTCCATTGTTTTTCTTCCTCTAGCGTGTGCTCTCTCGGCGGTTAGTCCGACAAGAGCGGTCCTTACTCTGATACAACTTGTTAGATCGTTGACGGTTTCTAGAGGGGGTGAATAACAATTGTCGGCTTTCTTCTACCTACGTTGTTAGTTGCGCAAGCGGAAACAATAATAATAAACACAAACAACGCTAACAATACCTATTTACTTGGTATCCACCTCCAAGAGGTGACTAATCCAAGAATCCTTCGGTGGATCACTCCCTGGATACCCTCCGGCTAGCCCTTGTCGCTCCTTGTGGGTGGAGAAACCTCACCACAACACCTCGACAATATCTGAGCACTTAGACTACTATTTGGCTCTTACCCAAAGCCAAATTCGTCAAGAGTCTCCAGCCAAACCTGAGCCTCTTTAAATAGAACTCAAGGCTGAAACCCTCACCACCAGTCGAACAACAGTCCAACGGCTAGCTGTAATAGCTAGTTTTTGACTTTACCAGTCGACTGCTCCCAGGGCAGTCGACTGGTCCCCAGCCAAAAACTTTCTGAGTTTTATCAGTCGACTGCCCCAATGGCAGTCGACTGGTCCACTCACACACATAGGGTTTTCCTTCCCGAGTACACTTTTCTCAGCACTCTAACCCTAGGATTTCTCGAGTACAATCACTCAGCACTCGTATCCTCACGACTCAGCTGACTCCTCACCAACAGCCTCGACTATTGCTTTCGCGCCCTCTTCATCTTCGGCCCTCGTCCCTCGGATGCGCACACAAGCCTCCAGCTTGCCTCCATGTCATCCTTCACGTATACCTCGAAGTCTACACCCCTCAACTCATCGTCCCTGCCATACTAAGGTCTCTCGGGTGCACACAAGCCTCCAGCTTGTCTCCATGTCACCCTTCACTATACCGAAGCCGTCCAGCCAAGCCAATATGTGTAACCTACACATCCTGCACACTCACATACACATATCAAATACACAAGGGTAAACCTAACTTAAACCCTTTTCCCAAACATCAAAACTCATGGTCGCTCCGGGTTACAGATTGCCTCAACACTCGGTGCCGGTCGGGCGTGGATGTCCACGCTCGGTCGGGTGAGCCGAGCGGCATCCAGACTCTCGCTCAGGCGAGTTATAAGTGGGCTTGCTCCCACGCACCCGCCGACCTCCGTGCCGGTCGGGCGTGGTTGTCCACGCTCGATCGGGTGAGCCGAGCGGCGTCCAGACTCTCGTTCACACGAGCTATAAGTGGGCTTGCTCCCACGCACCCGCCGACCTCGGTGCCGGTCGGGCGTGGCTGTCCACGTTCGGTTGGGTGAGCCGAGCGGCGTCCAAACTCTCGTTCACACGAGTTATAAGTGGGTTTGCTCCCACACACCCGCTGACCTCGGTGCCGGTCGAGCGTGGCTGTCCACGTTCGGTCGGGTGAGTCAAGCGGCGTCCAGACTCTCATTCACATGTTATAAGGGCTTGCTCCCACGCGCTCATCGACCTCGGTGCCGGTCAGGCGTGGCTGTCCACGCTCGATCGGGTGAGCCGAGCGGCGTCCAGACTCTCGTTCACACATTATAAGTGGACTTGCTCCCTCGCACCCGCCGACCTCGGTGCCTACATGAGTTGTCCTGGTGTGTCCCACCGGTGGTGAGACAAATCTTCTGTTATGAGGATGCGAGTGGAGATCCTGGGGATCTCACTTTGCCCTGAGGCCACTCGCCGTGAGGCGGCTTGCTCGATTTGGTGTTGTTCGAGCACTCCTTTGACGACATTGGCCACAAGGCGATCCAATTCTTCTTTCATCAAAACGATGGGGTGTCCCTTCGAATTTGTCATCTCGATGCTTCTTCTGGTGCTTTGATTTAGTTTCCTACAGACGACGCCAAACTTATTCCGGAAGGAATCGACGCGGACGATGAGTCACCAGAGTCCAGCCCACAAGGATGATGACGAAAGGAAGTAGACCACACCCCGCAAGATTAACACGAGCGTTAATGGTAACACGCCGGAGATTTTCCGGCGGAGCCCACTCCATCACTCAAGTTAGGACTCAAGTCGCTTGCAGGAGAAAAATCGAGGAGAAAGATGTGAGTTTAGAGAGCGTACCACCCTTTTACCTGTGCAGCGAAGCACTTTATATACCTAGGGTCATGGTCAGACGTGTTTCCACGTTCTCCTCCTCGCTCCGAACTCGTCAGTTACAGGATAGACTTTAAGTAACGACCGCAATGATTATTAGGCCTTAATTGTCGCATATAATGAACAATAAAGATCCGCCGACTTTATCGATCTGTTAGGAGGAACAGTTACTTGAGGACGGGCTATGTAACAGATTGATCTTTAGGCTCCGCTCTTCAGAATGGTTCTCGGGGTATCCCCTCCCGGGATAGCCATAAGGGTTTATCCTCTCGAGAGGGTCTCGGAAGCATACCACCCCTAGGTGAACTCAAAGACCTACTCTTCCGAGACGGTCTTGAGATCGGGTCTAACTTTCCGAGTTGCTCTCGGATGTAGGTCATCTCGAATTGGTCTCGGTCGGAGGCCCTCCCAAGTGGGTCTCGGATGTAGGCCATCCAAGTTGGTCTCCGTCAGAGGCCCTCCCGAGTTGGTCTCGGATGTAGGCCCTCCCGAGTTGGTCTCGGTCGGAGGCCCTCCCGAGTTGGTCTCGGATGTAGGCCCACCCGAGTTGGTCTCGGTCAAAGGCCCTCCGGAGTTGGTCTCGGATGTAGGCCCTCCCGAGTTGGTCTCGGATGTAGTCCCACCCGAGTTGATCTCGGATGTAGGCCCTCCCGAGGGTCTCGGAAGCATACCACCCCACTACAAAAAAAACACCCATATAGGAGTGGTTTTTTTGACTTTCAAGAGCGGTTATCAACCACTCCTACACTTTTACCAACGGTTTGCAAACCGCTCCTCTTATTGCCGTCCCTATATCTTATAGTAGCGGTTTTCTTAACCGTTGGTAAAACTTATAAAACCGCTCCTATTTTTACTTTGTAGGTACGGTTTGAAATCGGTCTTACACATTATACATATAACAACGGTTTCAGACCGCTTCTATTGTTATAAATTTAGGAGTGGTTCAAACCGCTGCAAAACCCTTTAGGTGTTAGAATGGTTTTAAACCGCTTCTATACATCATAGATATAAGAGCGATTTCAAAATGCTATTAATACTAGAAATTAAGGATCGGTTTTAAACCGCTTCTATACATCATAGATATAAGAGCGATTTCAAAATGCTATTAATACTAGAAATTAAGGATCGGTTTTAAACCGCTCCTAAATATGGGAATAAGAGCACATCAAAACGCTATTAAAGCTTTAAATTTAAGAGTTGTTCAAAGCATGATATTTAATATTTCAATCCACCAAATCAATATATAACATTATTAAATAATTATCCTCCAAAACAATAATAAGAGTACACCAAATGCTAATATAAAATTACAGTCATCATGTTCCAAATTCAATAGTTACTAAAAGTACTAACATCAGACAAATATTTTTTTTTCAAAATTCTATCTATCTTTATCTGGCTCTGATACTGGAGGAGATCTATGACCACTTTCATGTGCATTTGATGGAGAACTTCTATGTTGCCACATAATATCTACCAAGATAGTTGCCATCTGAAAAATAAATTTAATTTAATATATCATACTTTTATATAAGTATTTTTGAACATTAGTATTCAATATGTGATTACCTGTGTAGGTAATAATTCAAGCTCACGAGATCCCCCGACAATTCCAGATATCATACTTTAGATGACATTGGTAAAATTTTGAATTTGTTATTCATGCATCTGTCTCATCCGCTCCATTTCTGCCTATCTCTGTGCTTCCATATTTTCATTTTTTCTTCCATTTCTCGCAACTTATCATTAATATCAGAAGTAGGAAGATTATCTTGTCTAAAAATTATTCTTCGATTACGCTGCTCTGGAAAAACTTGGCTAGGTAATACACCAGCTCCTAAACATCGAACACGACTAGAATGCTCTGACCCAAATACCTTCTTGAATAAAAATATATAATTAATATTGTATAATATTTAGTAATCTTAATAAAAATGAAATTCTAAATGGATACCGAAATGCATCTTCGTGTACTTCTGTTATTTGCGTTCCCTCAGGCTTGTCTCGGAGATGACGTTGCACAACTTTATTTAATTCATCCTAACACAAAAATTGTGTCAATAAAATAAATAGCATATTGAAAAGTTATTTCGAAAAGTTAAAACAATTATTACCTCAACTCTTATTGCTTCATCATCAACAAGAGCACCTCCTTTTTTTTTACTTTGTTGACCGAGATAAAATAGTTCAATGCAAGTTGGCTTTCTACCATTTTCCTGAATTTAAGTACAAAAAAATCATTTTAGATTGAATATGCAAATAATAATAGCTCGAATACATACAAATTGATATTAACATAACAAATTGATCAAATAAATACATACAAATTTGTCTTCCAATAAGGGAATATTTGTTCGTCCTTGTGCATGAATCCCTCATTTTTTACTCTCATTTTCTCGATTTATTTTTGATATCCTCTGAAACAAAAAAAAATTGCAACAAATATATGCACACTAATATATAAAAATTAATCAATACAAGAACTACATTACAATAATTATAGTCCATTGCAATAGGATTAGTCTTACTATTGATTATGATATATTCTGTAATAGAACAAATAATAAACACAGATGCCACAAAAAAAATCAATGAATTAAAGAGAGATGAATGGAGAAAAAACGTGGAAAGAGAAAAACAATGAATGGAGAAAAAAAGTGGCAAGGGAAAAAAATAATGAATTAAAGAGAGCAAACACGCATGGTAAGCCTTATGAACAATTCACAAATACAAACCAAATACAAATTCCAATACAAATCCTAACCGGACGATCAAAAACAACTTACCCCTTATAGTTAAGATCCCACACAAAGCAACCACGCTCGACAACCTATCCAATTCCTTCAAACTTCCTCCACCTATCACAGCCACAAATCATGTAGAAGTAAACAAAACCCAAACAATATGGCATATACACCACCCTGAACTTACGGCATCAAAAACCAATCCAACCTAATAACAAACACCCTTGTAACACCTCAAAGATCAAGAACGGATCCAAACTCTGCCCATTCCAATCTATCAACCCGCGACAGAAGAACACACCACAACCAAAACCAAAAATCGATCCACACATAAAACCACCCAAGAATTGATACCAAACAGAGCAACCCTTACCTGGATCGCGTCGGTGTTGCTCCCCTCATCGAGAATCCAGAGCAACCAGCACTAGGGCACGACTACGAGAAGGACACAGTGATGCCCCGTGTACACGACCGACGCAAGTGCGAGAGGAGCCGCTGTGAGGGAAGAAGAACAGAGGCTCCGGACAAAAACTGACTTCGATTCAAGCAGGCTGGATCAAAACCACATGATCATGGGCGCCCCACCTAGCCGGCGGCTGCTGCATCGCTGTCTCAGGGAGGTGGGCGATGATCGGAGAATAGGAGCGGTAATGGGTTGGTGGCGTGCTCTCCCTATCAGCCGGCGGCGATCGGCAAGAGTGTCGGCATCAGGCGTCGGTGATCCGAAAGGGAGGGGCTCCGGCGAGGATGTAGAGGGAGAAAAATGGCCGGCGGCAAGGGCAAGCAGGCGGCGCTCCGGCTTCCATCGCGTGCGCGAAGAGAGGAGGAGGGCGGCGCTCGGCGACGGCGCACGGGGAGAGGGTGAGCGACGGTGGCTAGGGCACGCGGCGTCGGCACTTAGGGGAGGGGATTAGGGCACGGTGAAAAAGGCACGGGCACGGGGATATATAAATAAAGGAGAAGTTTATAAATAAATATTCATATATATATATATATATTAAGAAAAATTAATCTTTTCCTCAATTAATTCATATCTAACCAATTTTGTATTTGTGTCCAAATAATCCAACAAATACTCCCAGAAATTTCAAAAAATTATTCCAAAATTTTCATGAAATTATTTCCATGTTTAAACTCCTATTTATAGTGTTTATAATTTATATATTTATAAATTATATTATTATTATTATTCTTATTATAATTTATTAATTATTATTATTATTATTTTTAGAGCCGTATTTTACACGTGGTAAGGGAAAAAACCTGGGACTGGTGGTTGTGGTCAGTTAGCATCAGGTAGCAACAAAAATACAAATCTGTCTTTGGAACGGCGGGGCTGCGCTGTCGGTTGCTCGTAACGGATGAAATAAAATGTTGACTAACGGTAGGAGGGCAAAATTGTGTGATTGCTTGAACAGGACAACGCCGACAATTCACCTCTGAAGGAGAGGAAGAAGTTGAGAGAGGTAAAGGCAGCGGCGCAATTTGGACAAGGAGGCAGCGGCACAATTTGGACAAGGAGTCCACAAACTTAGGTTTTTAAGAAATTAAACTCAGGTTTTAATTAAAAACAACTCACATAATATTACCAATTAAGTTGGATGCATGCAACAATAATGCTTTTATTTAATTTTTTAATTAAATAATTAAGTCAATAAAATTTTATTTTTAGAATTTAGATATTATATAATAATAATAAATATATAAAAATTTCAAATTAACAAAAACATAATTACAATTAAGTTGGATGCATGCGTAGTGTTTTTATTTAAATTTTTTAAGATAAATAATTAAGTCAATAAAATCTTATTTTTAGGATTTAGATATTATATTATAATAATAAATAAATAAAAATTTCATATTAAAAAATATTTGAGATGCTCCGATGTAAAATGTCCGGCATCACATTTTCCATAATATATAAATATATAAATAAAATGTATTAAAAATTTAAATAAATTCGAAGCATGGTACAAGTTTATTTATTGTAGGAAAATATTATTTTTTCACTATGTGAAAACCTAAAAGAGTATAAAATCCTCTGTAAATATTGAATGGTGATATACAACTCTGTATTTTTAAAATTTGATTAAAACATTCTGTCTTTTTTGCATTATAATAATTGTAAATCTAAATTATTTACCATAAATTTTAAGTCATATATGAGTGCTTTAATTTGAATAACATAAAATAATTTTAGTAGAAATGTTTGATACAGAATCCTATTAAAAGTATCCAATATTAGTGGTTTCATGATTGTTTCTAATAGTTGTAGCAATAAGAGCGGTTTACAATCCCGGTTTATATGAATCGATGTTAAAACTATACAATTAATGTAGATTAAAAATCAATTGTACACAATTAGAGTAACAGAAGCGGTTTATAGCAATAGTTGATACAAATTTTGTTCAAAGAATCCAATAGGAGCGATTTGAAAATCGCTCCTAAACGTTAAAGCAATTGGAATGGTTAGTAACCAGAACCGCTACTGAAAATACCCAATACCAGCAGTTTTAAGATCGCTTCTAATACTTGTATCATTAAGAGCGGTTTACAGGAGCGATTTTTTCAAACCGCTTTTGAAACAATTCAATAAGAGCAGTTTTAAAATTGTTTCAAAAAGGTTAGGCAATAGAAACGGTTTAATTCAAACCGATTCAATTGGTCAATTTTCAAGAGCGGTCTTATAACCACTCCTAAATAACCACTCCTATATAGGT
>JAGFNQ010007928.1:161223-182830 GCA_024364735.1 Boesenbergia rotunda
AGAGAGTGACAAGGCCTTTGACATCTACAGTGATGCATCCAAGATGGGCCTTGGAGCTGTCCTCATGCAAGATGGTAAAGTAATAGCATATGCCTCCAAACAGCTCAAGGACTATGAGAAAGAATTACCCTACCCACGACCTTGAGCTAGCAGCTGTGGTTTTTGCACTGAAGCTTTGGAGACACTACCTGTATGGAGTGCAGTGCAGGATCTTCACAGACCATCAGAGTTTGAAGTACTTCTTCACTCAGAAGGACCTGAATATGAGGCAGCGCAGGTGGCTAGAGTTGGTCAAAGATTATGACTGTGAAATCCTCTACCACCCAGGTAAAGCTAATAAAGTGGCAGATGCACTGAGCAGAAAATCCTGTGCAGCACTGATGTCCCTTTCATCACTGTCTCTACCACTTCAGAAAGAAATAAAAGATTTTGGAGTCGAAGTAATAGTTGGGCAATTTTTTGCATTGACCCTAGAGTCAACCCTGCTTAAAGATATACAAGAAAAGCAAGATCAAGACCCAGAGATCCAGAAGATCAAGCAGGGGATCCAAGAGGCAGAAAATTCAGAGTTTCGAGTATCAGATAGTGGCATCCTCTATTTTGGAGACCGCCTTTGCGTCCCCAATGATGAGGAACTAAGAAAGAATATTTTAGAAGAAGCCCACAGTACCCCGTACTCTATGCATCCTGGTTCTACTAAGATGTATCAAGATTTAAAGAAAGGATTCTGGTGGTCTGGACTCAAGCGAGACGTGGCCAGATATATCAGTACCTGCTTGACCTGCCAGAGAGTCAAAGCAGAGCACCAGAGACCAGGAGGAGTTCTACAGCCACTTCCCATTCCAGAGTGGAAGTGGGAAGAAATATCCATGGACTTTATCACAGGTCTTCCAAGAACCACCCATGGACATGATGCAATTTGGGTGATAGTGGGCAGGTTGACCAAGTCTGCCCACTACCTAGCCATCAAGTTATCGCATTCGGTAGAGCAGTTAGCACAGCTGTACGTGAGAGAAGTAGTCAGGCTTCACGGAGTTCCGAAGTCGATCGTGTCTGACAGAGATGGGCGATTCACCTCCAATTTTTGGAAGTGTGTTCAGGACGCCCTAGGCACCAGACTTCAGTTCAGCATAGCTTTCCATCCCCAGACAGATGGACAAACAGAGAGAGTAAATCAGATTTTAGAGGACATGCTCAGGGCTTGTGCATTGGACTTTAAAGGTAGTTGGTGCAAATTTCTGTGCTTAGCTGAGTTTGCCTACAACAATAGCTATCAGGCCACCATCAGGATGGCACCTTATGAGGCATTATATGGCAGGAAATGTAGATCACCCATATGTTGGCAAGAAGCTGGTGAGAAGAAAGAGATGGAGTCAGGACTAGGCAGCCAGACTGAGCTTATAGATGAGACCACTCAGGCTATCCAGACGATCCGCCAGAGGATTGAGACTGCCCAGAGTAGACAGAAAAGTTATGCTGACACACGCCGTAGGCCACTTGAATTCCAAGTTGGAGATTCAGTATTTCTCAAGGTCGCTCCCATGAAGGGAGTGGTGAGATTTGGCAAGAAGGGCAAGCTAAGTCCTCGCTATATAGGACCCTACAAGATCATAAAGAGGGTTGGTAAGGTAGCATATGAGTTGGACCTACCAGAGGATATGTCAGCTATCCACAATACCTTTCATGTCTCTATGCTAAAGAAGTGTATTCACGACCCTAGCCAAGTGATTCAGTCTCAGTCAGTACAGATCCAAGAAGATCTTAGCTATGAGAGTAGACCGACACAAATAGTGGACAAGACAGTTAAAAGATTAAGGAACAAAGAAATGCCACTAGTGAAGGTCATCTGGCATAATCAAAAGCATGAAGAGGCTACTTGGGAACGTGAGGACAGCATGAGAGAACGATATCCAGAGTTATTCTAAGTTCGAGGACGAACTTTTTATAAGGTATGGGGGATTGTAACGCCCCAAAATTTCCATTTTTAGTTCTTAAAGTCCTTAGAATTATTTAAAAATGGTTTAGAAATATTCTAGATATTTTTAAGGATTTTTAGAATATTTTTATGGAATTTTCCGAGTCCGTTTAGTGTATAAAAAAAAAGAAGAAGAAGGAAAAAAAAGGAAAAACCAATTAAGTGCAGCGGATGGATCGAACCCGCGACCACCGCGTGACCACACAAGCGCGCAACCGGCTGGGCTGGGGGTATCAAGCACAACAAGGGATGGAGAGAAGGTTATTTAAGGAATAGTTAGCTTAATCTGCCATAAGTATAAATAGCTAATTAAAGAGAGAAGTTTTATTTCTCTCCTCTCTAAACCCTCACGCCGACCTCCTCTCCTCTCTTGGGGCGACGCCGACCAACAGCAAGCTCTAGAGGGCCGGCCAAGACTCTTCTCCAAGAGATAATCCTATATTTGGGATCCCCGCGACGAGAGGAACGCGTAGACGTGAAGAATTCTCCGAGATCTCAAGTTTCTTCCGAGCTCTAGACATTAATCTTGGTTGTAAGTCCAAGATATCAATGTAAGTACTGCTCACCTGCAGTAAGAGGCGGTTTTTCCGCGAGAATTTCCTTTAAAAGTTTTTAAAAGAGATATTTCCTTTTGTTTGAGTTTTTGCATGTGATATTAGTTCATTATATGCTTATATATGTTGATTAATACCCTATGTGAGTTTAGGGTCCAAGAAAAGCTATGAGAAAAGAAAAGAAAAGATAAAGATAAGAAAAGAAAAGGCCAAGGCCTTAAGAAATCAACAAAAGTCAAGACTTAGGGATTTTAGCACGCAAGGTGCTCCAGAAAATGCCAAGGCATTTACAGATAAGAAAGAAAAGCTATTTTATTTTATAAGGCCAGTACCCGGCGTCCAAGGGCGTCGTTAAAGAAATCCAGGTGTCCAATTCCAAGGTCTTGGCCCTGGTAGACCAAGGTCTGCTCTATTAGGATTGGTGGCTCGCTACCCCAACCTTTTAGGGAACGCGCATATCAGATGGTACTTACGTCTTCAGTGGATCCAAGTGATTATTATTTTCAAGTATATGCTTTAGCAAAGTTTTCTAAAGTTTAAGAAAGTTTTCAAAAGTTAAAGAATAGCTAAAGTTTCAAGTTGAGCCAAGAAAAGTAAATTGAGATTATCTATTGCTTGAGTATGCATGTTTTGAGCTATACATGTTCTTAGTTTTCTTTCAAGCATATTAGTATCTCATATGATGTTCAGTTTGATCTAGAAGCATGTTTGCACATTTTGAGTTTTTATGAGCTAGATAGTACTTACTAAGCTTTTCGCTTATAGATGCATTTCCTCTTATTGTAGATAAAGGTAGAGGCAAGCAATTCTGAAGGAAGGCGACGAGGCGGTGCTGAGTAGAGTGTGTGTGGTGGCTGATTATGGAGAGATCTTTGGCGCAAGACAATTTAGTTATTAATTCATAATGTTATAGTTCATTTGAATTTTATGTTCTTGCCTTATGGAGTTTAGCGAATATTTAAGTTATGGACAGTTTTATATGCTCAATTCCTTAGAGTAAAGATTCCATGTCATTTCTTTTAGTCTATATATTTTTATGATTGCATTGGATGAGTAGAAATATGAGTAGATGGAAGTATTGATACTTTGTTGGAGAAATAGAAGTTTGTGCCAAGATAGTACTAGTTCCTCTTTGAATCAAGTTTTTATTGCTTAAATATGTCTAGAAAAGTTGCATTCGTAGTCCATAATGCTTTAGCAATGTTATAGAATCTTGCATGATGAGTTTAAATGGTTAGAAGCAAAGTTTGGTACAAACTCTAGACTAAAGTTTTTGATAGTTTTTCATAACTTGCTAAATCTCGTAAAAGTCCAAATTTTAAGTTTATGGATTCATTTTGATTGGCTAAACTGTTTAGAAAATTGGTATAGAGTATAGAAATGGTGTCATGATTCCATATGGCTCGAAATTATGGGTTTGATGGAGCTGTGAAGCAACTGCCGAAAGTTGAACTTTCAGCTCACAGGCGTACCAGTCGACTGCCACGTCACCAGTCGACTGGTACCCGACAGATCAGTTGGGTGAGGCAGGTTTCAAAGTGTACCATTCGCGAGCTTTTGAGAAAGGAAGTGTGATATGTTATTATGCATGATTGCTTAAGTTAGAATATAATTGTTAGATGAATTTAAAAGTTTAAAAAAAAAAGATTTCCGCATTTGTAGTCATGTATCAAGAGTAGAGAAGTAGAGAAATGTAACGATCCGTCTAAGGCAGTAAGAAGGCGGGTCGCTACACTACACCTATCTTGTCTAACCAAGGTTTCCTATATTATATTACCTTCATTGATCATTTTAGTAAATATACATGGTTTTATCCTATGAAAAGAAAATCTAATTTATTAGACATATTCTGTCATTTTCAAAACCAAGTTGAACGATATTTTAATCATAAAATACACTCTCTTCATTCTGATTAGGGAGGGGAATATCAAGCTCTTCATCGCCATCTTGTCTTTTATGGAATTGTTCATTATATCTCTTGCCCTCACACTTCAAAGCAAAATGACTCTGTTGAGAGAAAATATAGACATATAGTTGAAACTGTTGGATCGAGAATAACGATAGAGGGGGGTGAATATCGTAAAACGTTCGGATTTGTAAAAGAGAATTAGCAGCGGAAATAAATAAAGTAAAACACACGCGAACACCATGATTTTACTTGGTTCGGAGTCACGGTCGGCTCCTACTCCGAGGCTCACGGTCGTTGACCGTTTACTGCGGGCAATTCTATATGTGCGCAAAAATAGTTTACAAAATGTATTACAAGAATAGTACAGTAAACTTAAAAGTAGCTCTTCATTATCGACGTCCGGTGTAGATTGTATTTTCGGAGCAGAGGGACGTCGTCGACGCTTGTATCTCGAGTCGGGAGGTTTCCGGAGCAGAGCGCGGGAGTAGAAGAGCGTGAATGCGTTGGAAGAATTGTGTCTTCAAGCCTTGGGGTCGAGGGGCATTTTTATAGCCTCTGGGGGCGCCCGGAACGTTGGGGGTGCCCCCCAGGTGTCAATCGATCCGAGCACCTCTCGGTCAGCCGTTATCCCTTCGGGATCGGGCTGAGGTTTGACTGGGGGGCGCCCGGGACGCTAGGGGCGCCCGGGTTGACTCTATCCACTGGCTTCTCGCTGGCTTGACTTTTATCCACTTCGTTGGCTTGAGCTCGGGGCGCCTGGACCATCTGGGGCGCCCGAGAGCATGGGGGTGCCCGGGAGCACGGGGGCGCCCCGCCCAGTTAGCTTCCGAATCGTACATTTGCTCCACTTCTTTTGTATTCACCTTGGGGGCGCCCAGGACACTCCGGGCGCTCTACTCAGCTGCTGCCTCACTCCTTTGAGGCTCTCTGAGCTGCAGACACTCGTTCCTTCGGTCCTACATCCAGGGTTAGTCCAAAATAACACAGAGCAATAATATGTTATCTTTATACAGCCTCAGCTGTCTTGGTTCTGACTTTGGGTCTCCGAAATGGAGCCCTAGGTCGAGCCGACGCCTACTGTTCCCTCGACGGGGAACGCGTCCTCACCTACTCCTCTCAGGAGAGTTTATCTTTTGCCAACCGGCTCCTCTGGTTGGAGTTTTGCCCAACTTTACTCACCAGGTCTTCATGCCCAATCCGCGACCAAGTCTTAGTGCCCACCTTCCGAGCAGGTCTTCGGTGCCCAGCCCCCGGCCAGGTCTTAGTGCTCAATTCCTCGAACCAGGTCTTCGGTGCCCAGCCCTCGGCCAGGTCTTTGTGACCAATTCCTCGATCCAGGTCTTCGGTGCCCAGCCCTCGGCCAGGTCTTAGTGTCCAATCCACGACCAGGACTTATTGCCCATCCTTATGTCAGGACTTAGTTGCCCAGCCCATGGCTAGGACTTATTGCCTAGATTACCTAGGACTTTCCTGCACACTTGAGTAACTTTATTAGATCACAAATGATACTTAACTTTGAACCCTTTTCCAATATCAAAACAAGGTTCAATATGGTGCTTCCTGCACCAACAGAAACTGCATTAACTCCTCTTCATCATGCATCGGTTCTATGTAAATTTTGGGATGAAGCTATTTGTACTATAGTATATCTCATAAATCAACTTCCTACCCCATTATTCATCATAAGTATCCTTTGGAAAAATTTTATAGTCAAACTCCTAATTACACCTTTCTTCGAATCTTTCGTTGTGTATGTTATCTATGGTTACGCCCCTACTCTAAACACAAACTTGATTCTCGTTCTCTACAATGTGTTTTCCTCAGTTATGGCAATTTGCACCATGGGTATTGATACTTGTACATATCGATAGGACGGATATATATTTAATAACATGTTACTTTTGATAAGTCTCTATTCCCTTTTTCAACAGCTTCTTCAATCTCTCCTCTAGATACAGGTATCATATTCTTGATGCCACCTAACATTGTCAAAAGTGATAGCATACTAGGTCCTACTCCAGAGATCTCTAATAAGTCCCCTATACTATCAGAATCACTTCAAGTTGCTAATCCAATCTCAGAAGTCTCATCGGTCGAAGATAATATGCTTTCTAGTTCTGGATCCTCAAATAATACAAGTTCATCATCAAAATCACCATGTCAACCCACTTTCTTGTCACCATCAACAAGTGATTTAGATGATAATGCTCCTCGTAATATGCTTCCCATAAGCGACATTTATTCATGTTGTCCACCAATAGCAACTCAATATCTTCTTCCAGAAGCTCTAGTGGTCTCTTCAAAATTTATCGAACCAACTTGTTTTTCTCAAGCTAACAAGGATTCGAATTAGCATAGTGCAATGGCTACAGAATTTAATGCATTTCTTTGTAATAGGACATGGTGTCTAATCATACGCACTTCCTTTATGAATGTTATAGGTTCTAAATTGGTATCTCACTTTAAGCATCGAACTGATGGTTCTCTTGAACAGTATAAAGCTCGACTTGTAGCCAAAGGATTTAATCAAGAATCAAATATTGACTTCAACGACACCTTTAACCCAACCATTAAAATTAAATTTGTTCGACTATTATTATCAGTTGCTGTTAGTTCTAATTGGCATGTACGACAATTAGATGTTTCTAATACATTCCTTCATGGCAATCTTAAGGAAACAATATTTATGGAGCAACCACTTAGATTTATCCATCCATAATTTTTTACTCATGTTTGTTAGCTAAAGAAATCCATTTCTGGTCTTCGGCAAGCTCCTCGTGCATGGTTTCATAGATTATCAAACTGGTTACAAACTCAAAGATTTTCTAGATTAAAGACTGACTCTTCTCTATTCTATCAATATAATGATTGATCTATGATATTTTTTCTCATTTACGTGGATGATATTTTAATAATCGCAATGACAAAAGGGCATTAGAACTCTATTAAGTCATCTTAATAGAGCATTAGAACTCAAAAAGGTATTAGAACTCTATTAAGTCATCTCAATCAAGAATTTCCTATTTGAAATATGGGTAATGCTCATTTTTTCCTTGATATTGAACTTATTTCATATGAAGAAGATTGTCTCCTCTCTCAAAGTAAATATATTACTAAGCTTCTTCAAAGAGTTAAAATGGATGGAGCACGTCCGATCTCTACACCAATTGTTATGACTAATTTCTCTGCACCTTATCCTTCTATGTCTGATTCCTAGATTTATTGAAGCATCTTTACACTATGTTATTACCACACAACCTAATATTACTTTTATAGTAAATCATGCTTGTCAGTTCATACATGCTCCTACTGAACAAAACTGGAAAGGTGTGAAAAGAATACTTCGTTATCTCAAAGATATTATTCTACATGGTCTTCTTTTAAATCAACAATTATCTCGAGATTTGCATGCATATAGTGATGTGGATTGAGCAAGCTCTCCTGAAGATAGATGCTCTATTAATGGATATGCAATATTTCTTGGATGAAATCTTATCTCATGGAATTTGAAAAAGTAACCTACAGTATCTCGTTCAAGCACTCAGGCTGAATATAAAGTTATAGCAAATGCAACATCTGAAATTATTTGGCTTCAATCACTTCTCTCTAAAGTTCTTCTTGCTTCAAATATTGCACCAAAAATTTGGTGTGATAATATTGGAGCCTCATATCTCACAGCAAATCCAATCTTTCATGCTCATACAAAATATGTAGAAATTGATTTTCATTTTATTCAAGAGCGTGTAGCGACTCAACAATTATCGGGTTCTCATATTTCTGCAGAAGATTAAATTATTGATATCTTCACTAAACAATTATCTTGATAGCGTTTTAACAGGCTAACAAGTAAACTCAATATCATAGATCTCCCATTTAATTTGTTGAGGGGTAAAAGAGCATAATTATTTAATAAGAGTTTTGATCGAGTCAAAATAAATTTATATATATTAATTATTAGATTAAATCTTTTCTTTATTAATCCATTAATTACCAATTTCTTTATGAATCTATTAATTATTAATTTTTTATTTGACTAAGCATCATAAGACCTCTATAAATTATATATCTCATGGATGAGTTATTCAATCAATAAAATTATTTGGTTACCTCTTTTCTTTTCTCTTTATAGCTGGGAGTTAATTGTCTGTGAATTGTGTGATTAAGCAACCCAATGTGAGCACCGTGAACAATAACTCATGTTGGTGTGAGTTGTGAGTTGCATCATGCAACTCACATTGCTGTGAGCAACGTGAAACACATTGTGGTTGTTGCTCCAACAAGAGCAACAACAGAACAGCTGTTAGAATTGTCCCTGAACAGCGATAACAAATTGTTATTATTGTAAGGTAATTTATGCCACCAGGTTGTCATTGCCACCGAGTACAAATCAGACTATAATCCCTCTCTTGGATTGTTTCATCTCCCCACTTCGGCTAGTACGAAAGCAGAGACACGACTCGTGACTTAGCAAAGTCAACTTGAAGATAACTCGGCGTGGATACGAATAAAGGCGAGGTTTTAAAGCGTCGTTGATTGATTCCAACACCACTTTAGATGATTCCAATGAAGGCTAGCCTTGCAAGGCTAATAAACACTCTCTACAAGGTTCGATAACGAACTTGTCAGGTACGTAAAGCTTTAATTTATTTCATAAAATTTTATATTGTGATCATGTCTGCATGAGATGTATTCTTATATGCATGTGGTGTGTATGCTGCAATGAATTATAATTTATTATGTTTTATTTCCATTGAAACGTATTTTAAGCACACACTGCATCGGGCATACTCCAACAATAGGCGATTGGGAGCGGATAAAACTTGGAGGATCAAGTTTGGAACCAGCTTCGCCATGTCACCATCAGAAACACCCAATCTTCGCCATGTCACCATCAGAAACACCATCAGAACCACCTTCAGAAACACCCAATCTCCAACATTAAACTCCAGGGGTCTACGCCGGACATCGGCATAATTCTTCTGCCGGCTCTGAGCAGTTTCTATCCGTTGCCGAATATTCTGTATAGCTTGGGTGGTGCTGTTGATGATATCCGTTGTGAGCCCCATCCCCTTCTTTTCACCACCCTCATACCAACAGATCGGAGACCTACATCTCCTCCCATACAACGCTTCATAAGGTGTCATTCCAATAGTAGCTTGGTAGCTATTGTTGTACGCGAATTCCGCTAAGCATAGACATCGACACCAGCTTCCTTTGAAATCCAAGGTACAAGCTCTCAACATATCTTCTAGTATTTGATTCACCCGTTCCGTTTGCTCGTCAGTCTAAGGGTGAAAGGCGGTGCTAAATTGCAATTTAGTGCCAAGAGACTTCTAAACGCACTCCCAAAAACGTGAGGTAAAGCGACCATCCCTATCAGAAGTGATAGTCTTGGGAACTCCATGGAGTCTAATTATTTCCCTAGCATATAATTGAGCTAGTTGCTCAATCGAATAAGTCATCTTGACTACTAGGAAGTGAGCAGGCTTTGTCAACCTGTCCACAATTACCCATACTACATCATATCCATTTGTAGTCCTGGGAAGTCCTGAAATGAAATCCATAGAGATATCTTCCCATTTCCACTCTGGACTCGGAAGTGGCTGCAGAGCTCCTCCGGGTCGCTGGTGTTCTGCTTCCACTCGTTGGCAGGTCAGGCAAGTACTAACATGCTGAGCCACGTCTCTCTTCATACCGGACCACCAGAATTTCTCCTTCAGGTCTTGATACATTTTGGTGGATCCCGGATGCATCGAATAAGGGTTAATTCTTTAATTCAAGGAACTCATAATATTGCCAATCTGACATACAGATTAGGTGTATTTTATTCACGGTCATTTATACTTATATCCTTGATGATATAAGTGACATACATGATTGTCATAATTGAGCTAGTGTCATTAATAGCCTTATGATGTAATTATATGCATATATCATAATTATATACCTATTATAATTATGGGTAAACCTAATAATAGTATGGTTCTGAAATATTAGTTCACAACATGAGCTATAAATTATATTAGTTAATGGTTATTATATGATAAGTGAGATCATATTTATTATATTACCATAAAATAACTCAAGGTAATCTTATATATTATATATAAGATAATAGTGAAACATACGTTGATAATACTAATATTTATAATTAGTATGAAAATATAGTGGACACATGATCTATAATAAGTGTTAATGTAAGTAGAACACTACCCTATGCGTATCGTTTTAGGTTATACCGTATGACTTATACCATTAATTATATTAGTATTAGTATAATGGAACTAATACTATACGCTAACTTAGGTGAGAGAGTTATAATCCTATGTATGTAGGCTATCATATAATTTCCTACATGAGACTATATTATAGGTTATACATGATATCATAAATTATAGTTATTTATCATATAAGTTATAGGTATAATACCTATAATTGCTTATGGAATAATATGTGTAGGTGATAACTTATAGGTTGAGATGATACATGTCAACCTGTATGCAGGCTCATATTAAGAACCTATATGATAGGTGAATTATTATAGTCATATTTATACTAATTTTATATTAGTACATACTCTCATATTATTATTATCATTTGCTTTATATAATATAATATAATTATATTATATGATTGGTAACTCATATAATGTACATGTTATATACTAGGTTCACCTTAATTACTAAGATTATGATGGTGCTCAATTAATACCATGTTTATGAACATAAGGTTGAGTCACACTTATGACTAATTATATTATGACTAACTTAGACCTAATGTAATCATGCAGAATACTTATACATGATTGTCTTATGATGTGACTTAAGATAGGTTATGATATAAGGTATATTGAGCGTCAGGTCAGGCGATGAAGTTGTCTCATTAATTCTGTTACTCTGTCTTCTAGCCATGTTTTCCTTCATAAAGGACAAGTATGGATAATATGAGTTATTGTTATTCCTACCCCCATATTACTCTAAAGTATTTAATTCCTAAAAGAAGATAAAATATCGTTCATCGTTACATATCTTAAGGTACTTTTCATCATAACTATCGTTCATACTGGCATACCTTAAAATCATAAGACATCTTCCTACTGTAAGATATGTAAAGAGGTACTTACTTGGAAGCGGCAGGAAGAGGGCTTGATGTGTGTGTAGTGAGATGGTTACTGCTCTGATACCAACCTGTAACGCCCGCTTTTTTTTTTCTTTTTCATAAAGCGGCGTTACGTTAACATACTTAGGGCATGTAGACATCATAATGTAGCGGAAACCTTTAACTTACACCTACATGCACTTACTATCCTTCCTAACATCATAATGCAGCGGAAACCTTTAACTTACACCTACATGTCGAAAAAAATTAATGACAATATTGCAAATACCACACTGAGGAGGACCTCCCTTTCCATTCCGAAAAGGGGGCAACAACCAATGGATTCACATTGCCACATAGCACTCTAGATAGTCAGTAGTGCATTAGTCTATCATCTTGAAACAAGAAAATGATGTGAATCTTCAAGCAAGTTGTTGGCAGCCAAATTCAAACAAGAATATGGACAAACTGAGGTTTTCTCGAGAATATGTGGTCACTGGATTAGAATAGCAGCTGCACGCGGAATATAATTAATCTTCGATGAGTCAGCTTGCTTTGCTCAATGCAAAAGCAGTCTTCGATCCAGACTGACGTCCCAGGTGCTTGCAAATGAAGTCACCAGCAGCCATAAGCTTCCCCAGATCCACATTGGTTTTTATCCCTAAACCATGTAGCATGTACACTACATCTTCAGTGGCAACATTCCCGGAAGCTCCCTTCGCGTAGGGGCATCCACCCAGGCCAGCCACAGACGAATCCACTACGCTGATTCCCATCTATAAAAGCAATGGGCATGTTAAAAAAGTAGTTGTGGATATCATCAGCAAGCCGTGTTAGTCCTGAATATGCGGGACTGGCTATGTGCTTCCTAGAAAAAAAAATGGAGCATTTCACTTACTTGGAGGGCCACCAGAATATTCGGAAGTGCTTGGCCATAAGTATCATGGAAATGGACAGCAATCTTGTCCACTGGAATGAGTGAAGTCACAGCTTCAAGCATTGGGATCACAGAACCTTCATGGCGGAAATACCCATGTTACACTAGCACCGCGTTTGAATTGATACAGTGTCAATAAAACTACTACCGACACAATATTGATGTTTCAGGATCATAGTCTTAATAGTAATTAAAATTTGGAGCTCTGCTCAAGAAAGCCAAAACAATTTACTCAATCTTAAGTACATCACAGAGAAAAGGAAAATGTTACCTAGTGTACCAATTCCAATGGTATCGCCAAGTGAGATCTCATAGCAGCCCATGTCATAGAGTTCTTTTGCCACGTATGCCACCTTTTCTGGAGGCATTGGTCCTTCTGTGGGACATCCCACAACACAGGACACATACCT
Organism: Boesenbergia rotunda; assembly: GCA_024364735.1. Classification (NCBI taxonomy): domain Eukaryota; kingdom Viridiplantae; phylum Streptophyta; class Magnoliopsida; order Zingiberales; family Zingiberaceae; genus Boesenbergia; species Boesenbergia rotunda. Next base: position 174,107 of record JAGFNQ010007928.1, read on the forward strand.
ATCAATTAAATGAGGTCCATTTGAGATGCCATCAGAAAATTAGTGCCGAATGCAAAAACAAAAAAGAAAAAAAGAAAAGAAATATGGAACACAAAATGTGTCGAAAAAAATTAATGACAATATTGCAAATACCACACTGAGGAGGACCTCCCTTTCCATTCCGAAAAGGGGGCAACAACCAATGGATTCACATTGCCACATAGCACTCTAGATAGTCAGTAGTGCATTAGCCTATCATCTTGAAACAAGAAAATGATGTGAATCTTCAAGCAAGTTGTTGGCAGCCAAATTCAAACAAGAATATGGACAAACTGAGGTTTTCTCGAGAATATGTGGTCACTGGATTAGAATAGCAGCTAGAGGGAGGTGAATAGCAACTTTCAGTTTTTTTCTATAATTGTTAGTGCACAAGCGGAATATACTAAATAAGAACAAAACTAACAACAAGGAACACACCTATTTACATGGTTCGGAGATAAAAACTCCTACTCCACGGCTGCCCGTAAGGTGGACGATCCCTAATCCGTCGGTGGATGATTCCCCGGAGCACCTCCGGCTAGATCTCGTAGCTCCTTGTGGGTGGAGAAATCTCACCACAACCTTGGGACACTACCTGAGTATAATAGGCTACTAACAAGCTTTGACCAAGCAAGTTTCGCTAAGAATCCCAGCCAAAACGAAGCCCTTTTTAAATAGAGCTTACCTCTGTTTTGGCCGCCACTAGTCGACTGCTCCCACTCAAATTCGACCATTGCAAGCCCAACGTTTGAATTCTGGCTGCTACTAGCCGACTGCCTCCACAACAGTCGACTGATCTTTCTATAGGGTTTACTAGTTGACTGCCAAAACACCAGTCGACTGCCCTACCTAGGTTTCATTCTCGAGTATAATTCCCTCAACATTCGACCCCTAGGATTTTCCTGAGTACATTTAATACTAAAGAAATAGTTTCATAACATTTAAAAATAGTTACTTTTAGATGCTTTTGAAAACAATTAAATACCATTGTCATTCTTGAGGACTACCATGTTAGATGATGGTTCGATAATAGTTTAAATCTATTATCTTTAATTACTTTTCACAATAGTTTAAAAATTGTTGTCTTTCTTGATTAGAAAATTCTTTGACAATAGTTAAAAATCATTATCATTGAATTTTTTTATAATATTTCAATACCGTTCTCTTTAATCACTTTTTCCAATGTTAAAAATTGTTATCTTTGTAAAAAAAAATGGTTGTCCATTTACAATATATAAGGTAATAATTAAACATAAACAAACGATCGAAAATAAAATATTTACTATATGCAATCCATGACTATGTTATGTTCATGATCTGAAAATTAACTGTATGCACTTCAATTGGAAGATAATATAACTATGTAAAAAAGAAACCAAAAATATGTCAACTACAAAACTAACTGTACACATCTGAATTTAGTACTATCAAACCATAAATTAATTTTTTTTCATGATGTGTAAAATATCTTCTCTGCATTGGCAAGATGATCTTGAAATATATCCAATTCCTTCTTGCATCTCTCATTCCTCCAAAAAAAACAAGGCATATATATCAGCTATGATTTACACACACTACAAGAAAAATACTTATTAACAATGGTTTTCCACCATTGTCGTAGGGTTAAAAAAATTATTGTTAAAGATCATGTTGTTAAACGGGTACTAAAAAATAACAGTTAAAAACCGTTGTCTTTTAGTCAATGACAACAGTGCGGCAATAATTTTTCATCGTTGTCTTTTAATGTGATCGACAACGGTTTAACAATGTATTAAACCGTTATTTTTGTGTAATTTAAATAACAGTTTGACAACAAATAAAAATTGTTGTCTTTTGTTTGAGGCAAACAACAATTTAACAACAAAAAAGTCATTGTGTTTCAATTAAAAGGCAATAATTTTACAACAATTTAAGTCAACATAGCAGCCAAAACACCAAAAATTAGGCATTACAATGTGGGAAACAAGCCAACACAGCAGTCCATTATCACTGAAAAACAACATTTCTAATAGCACAAACTTTAGTTAATGAGATTTCAGTATCAAACTGCACTTGTTCTTCTCTTTTGGCACGTTTGGCACGCTGAAACCTCCGAGCCAAAAAGCAGCCAAAACACGAGCCCTTCACAGTTTCACAGAGGTAGGTAATTGACATGAAATCCATTTATGACACAAGTAATTCAGATGCCTTCTAAAACAGACGAAAGAACCTCCAAATTAACACTTTATTCCCCCACCACCAACGTATCAGTTTGAGGGCACACCATAAGGGCAGCAAATCCATATGATTTCCAAAGTCCTCGCAACAATTAGACAATCCACTGTAGGAGCCACCAAATACTATTGATCTTGCAGCAATTAATAAGACACCAGCCAATCCATTTGCATATTGACCAAATTGCAATTAATACAAGTTTCAGTAAACAAACTTCAGTATCCAAACATCAGTATCCAAAATACAATTCATTTGGCACATTGAAAAACATCCTGGCAGTATCCAGAAACCCATGGTCTGAGCCAAACCACTGAGATACAGACCAAACTTGTTTCAGCAGCCACCATTAACATGTATTAGCCATCGTAAAACCATTTCCATACTAAAAGTTAAAATGTCCACAAAATCAGAACCACTGCTAGGAAAAAAAACCATGATAGTTGTCATTCCGTAGAGCTTTATCAGAACCCCAAAACAGTCCACTTTTTTGACATCTAGGAAAAACCAATACTCCAAGGTTTGTTCAGAATTTATAGAGATAACAACAAAGTTGAAAGCACAGTTTTCGAAAGACTGAGTATAATTTTCAGGCCACTAGATCAAAACAAAATAGAGATGAAATAGTAAACCGCAGCCAAAATTATCAGAACTCCATATATCAGAAACCGATTCAAGTCATAAAACCAAACTTATCTCACCAGCCACCCTTAGCATGTAATAGCATTATTAGCCATCTTAAAACAATTGCAATAAGTACACTAGCACAACGAAATTTTCTAGCTATCAGAAGTAATGTGAGGTACCTTTCCAATCCCACCAAAACCCATCACAAATACCTCCAACTAGTTTTCCAATCAAGCGCAGACAGATTCAAGAACAAAATAAAGAGACATTTCTGAAATCCCAGCATCTAGCCACAAGGAGCAGCAACCCCAGTTATGTCCTTTCACGCAACCAATAAAAATTCTATCCTTTCTCTTGTTCAAACGTATTACAAGTCCTCCATTTCCTCCAGAAACCTTTTAGATCCTCAAGGAAGCCAGAGATTTCTCCATAGAATCCACTGAATAAAACCAAAACTTGCATGACAGTAGCCCAAATTGTAAATCACTCAATCTTCAAAAGAAAAATAAGAAATCATAGAAATCAACCAAAAATCACTTATAAATCTTCAAACGAAATAGAACACATAGAAACTTACAATCTAGTGTTCGGATCTCGAAACGGTGGAAGAGGAAAGAAACTTGCAACCTAGAGTTCGGATCTCGACGGGGTAGACGACGGAGTATACGACACTGGTAGTCGGCGGAGCACACGACGTTGGTGGCTAGTGCTGGTGGCCGACGGGGCAAACGCCGAGGTAGACGATGTTGATGGGTCACTATGTTGAGGGTGGGGGGAGAGTCGCGTGTGCAAGGACAACGGCTGTAACGCCCGCTTTTTTTTTCTTTTTCATAAAGCGACGTTACGTTAACATACTTAGGGCATGTAGACATCATAATGCAGCGGAAACCTTTAACTTACACCTACATGCACTTACTACCCTTCCTAACATCATAACATGGGAACTTGGCATATTAACTTTATACTTAGCATCATATCATGTCATACTGGGCATCATGTTATATCTAGCATCATGTCATACTTAGCATCATGTCATAGAGTCATATTCAAGCCCATAATAGTAAAGGTAAATTTCTGTCATAAGACGAGCAAACATATTGCTCCTTGGCCAAGTCACTATCACACACATGCTTTAAGGCCCTCCTGCTGCTTCCTTACTGTCCCCTTGCGTGATCTGCGGTATAAGGAAATAAAACTATAAGCACACAGGCTTAGTAAGACTCTTTCCTACTCACTAAAACCATTCATCACTTAATCATGAGCACATGAAACATTAACATACTTAGTGCTTTACTTCGATCATAAGCCTTTATGATCACCTAGCATACATTCAACATGGCATGAACATAACTTAATCACATTCGTAGCATGGCATAAACATGAACATGAAAACATTCATAGCATGGCATCATACTTGGCATAGACATAAACATCGTAAACATTCATAGCATGGCATCATACTTGGCCTAGACATAACCACAATAAACATAACCTCATAAACATTCTTAGCATGAACCTAAATAAAATCATGACATCCTAACATAGCACAAACATAATTAAATCATGGCTTCATAAATTAGCATGGACATAAATAAAATCATAGCATCCTAACCTAGCATAAACATAATTAAATCATGACATCCTAACCTAGCATGAACATAAATAAAATCATGGCATCCTAACTTAGCATAAACATAATTAAATCATGGCATCATGAATTAGCATAAACATAATTAAATCATGGCTTCATAAATTAGCATGGACATAAATAAAATCATAGCATCCTAACCTAGCATAAACATAATTAAATCATGGCTTCATAAATTAGCATGGACATAAATAAAATCATAGCATCCTAACCTAGCATAAACATAATTAAATCATGGCATCCTAACCTAGCATGAACATAAATAAAATCATGGCATCCTAACTTAGCATAAACATAATTAAATCATGGCATCCTAACCTAGCATGAACATAAATAAAATCATGGCATCATAAATTAGCATGAACATAAATAAAATCATTTGCATAACATACCGTGCATAAACTTACTTTGCATACTATTCTTATCATATATATAATGCATAACATGGATGGATGCATGTGGCAATTGTGCATTTATATATATAAGGATGCTTAATCTTTAAAACATGCTTTTAAATACTTTAACATAATCATAACATTCATTGGGCCCTGGCTTGTACCACATTCATACATCATATGCGCGCATCCCTAAGTAAATACGAGGTAGCTAATCTCGACCTACTAGGGTAAGGACAGCTTCATCGGTAGTCCCGAACCGTAAGGACAGCTTCATCGGTAGTCCAGAACCGTGGACCTTACTTAGGTCCGGTACAAGCTCATAAAATAAAATAAAATGCTTTCACATGCTTTTTCATTCATCATCATTCATAGCATATTCATTCATTCATCATACTTAACATCATCGTTATGCCTTAAAGGCATGAACTTTAACTTCATTCTTCCTTTTTCATTCTTAAACATGGCATATGTACACATCATTCATAAAGCATGGCATACATATATATCATTCATAGGACATGGCATACATACATTTCATTTATAAGACATGGCATACATACATATTATTCATAGAACATGGCATACCTACATATCATTCATAAATCATGGCACATGTCTAAACATTGATGACCTAATCATATAGTTCATGACATATAAACTAAGGGTTTGGTTAACATAGAAATTCTTCCACCTTACTTAAACATACATCTTAGTAACCTAAACCCAAGCATCTTTGTAGGTGTAACCCAACCCTAGCCCTAGGTTAGATCCTCGGCCGAAAGCCCCAAGGAAACCCTAGGTCCATGAAACTTCACATAACTTCCCAAACAACATCTCCTACATACATACTAGGCCATAGGAAACATTTGATTCCATACTTAAGACCAACCCTAATCCTTTAACCCTAGTCTTGCTCTTGGCCGAAACTTCAAGGCCATGGGGGCATGGAGAAATTCCATTAAAACCCCAAATCAATTGCTTAAACACCAACCATACCCTACCATAGGGCCATTGTGGCCCTTACTTGAAATAAGTCCTAACTTTCCACCCTATTAGGGTACTTGGCCGAAACCTATAGGGTCTCTAGGCCATGGGAAACATTCACATAAACACCCTCCATCTCCCTTATATCATGATAAAACATAAAACACATACTTAAGGTTTTAGACCCAACCCTACACATGGGTTCTTGATATTGGCCGAAACCCTAGGGTATCCTAGGGTACCCCAAAAATTCCCAAAAATTATATTTAATCTCTAAACATCATGAGAGAACATTAAACAACATTATCAAGATTTTTAGCATCATCATGGACCCTAAAACATAGTGGCCGAAACCCATAGGGTCTCTAGGGTGCTTGATTTTGTTTCTTTCAACAACAAGTCCCAAAAACCAACCAATAAATCATGCTAACCATAAGGAACTATTATACCACAGGTGAGAGAGTCTTACCTTGGTTGATCTTGATTTTTAAACCTTAAAAGAGAAGGAAATTGTAAAATCTTTGGACCCTTGAACCCCCTTGTCCTTGTATCCTTGGGAAGCCTTTAGATCTTGGAGATGAGACCCTCTTGTGAAGATTTTCCAAGGACAATTCCTCCCTATGGTGTTCGGCTAGGATGAGGGAAGGAGGAGGAAGAAAATGCAAAGTGATGGAAAGAAAAGGTAACTCCCAAACCCCCCTCTTTATAACCCATCAAGGAGGTAAATGAAGAGTCTCTCCATGACCCTTCATCTTCTTCTAAGCCTTAACCAATATCCACTTCATTCCCTCATAACATTCTCTTGCTAGGTGAGTTGATTAGAGCATGCATGGTTGTACAAGAGGTCCAAGGTTCAATCCTTCGTCCATGCACCTTATTTTTATTTTATTTTTCTTTTTATTTCCCTAAAATTCTGAAAATCCTCTAAAAATTCCCCCATAATTATGTTAATATTTCCCATTAGAATCCTTTATATTTATATAAATTTTCACCTAAAATCCACCAATAATTTTGGTACTAAAAAGCCCATATAAGGCCCATTAGTGCCCTTTTTCCCAATTTAAATGAGAAAACATGGATTTTCTAGGCCAAAGTTCGCATTAATATTTCTAGGTTCCTCGGAAAATTATCTAGACATGCTTAATATTTTAAGGAAATATTAAGAGAATTTTCCTGGTCGTTACAACGGCGGGGTTGATGGCGAGGGCAACGGCGACGCTGGTGGTCGATGGGGGGAGAGTCGTGAGGACAGGGCGCGAGCGGAAAATTTTTCAGTTCGGCGCTGGTGGTCATGGATTAGGGGAGAGTCGTGATGATAGGGCGCGGCGGTGGGGGAGAGCGACGGAGTAGGGGGAGAGTCGTGAGGATTAGGGATCGCGCGCTTTCTTTTTCATGGGTTCGGGTTTAGGCATGAGCGCAAATTTTTGGAGGGAGATACGATAAAAAAATTAATCAAAGTGTAAATTTTTAAAGACATTTATTTTAAATGTCATAGCAATATACTTAATTAGATTTTTATTTTATTTATTTTTAATCAATGTCATGATATATATTAATCAATGACACAGTTTAATAAATGTCATTAAGAATGTGTCAGGAAAGCTATTTTTTCTTGTAGTGTGGGTTATCTTGGAATTAATACCTCAAATAATCCATAACAAAGTGCTAATGGAGGCTAATGGGACAAGGTGGGGTTGGCTTTTTCATCTAGATCTCCCCACCCCTGCATTATACCTTTGTCCCCATTCTCGATTTTGTTTAATAGAAGAAACTCCGTCGGGCTCGATCTTATGGGGATTAAATAAAAATATTGACTGTATTTTTTAATTAAAATTACTTTAATATTATTTTTTATTAAAAAAATATCTTTTTTTAGACATGTTGAAACGTTGACAAAAAAAGTATTTCACATAGATATTAGTTCAATAAAATTGTTATGTTTTACCATGTAAGCAACACTAATAGACAACGGTTAATTAAACCCGTTGTCGTAGGCTCAAAAAACAAGCTTATAAACATCAGTTTTAAAAAATCATTGTTTTTGACATACATAAGATAACGGTTTTTTAAAAATAGTTGTCTTTTTTCAAAAAAAATGATCAACTACAACGGTTTTTAATGAAACCATTGTTAAATGGAAAAAAGACAACGATTTTTCAAAAAACCGTTGTCTATTGGGTGTTGTTGAATCCTAAAATTCTTGTAGTGACAATTCATACACCCGAAACAAAAATCTATATGTTTCCTATATTTTTAAGACTGCTACATGCATGTAAACAATATAAGCATAGTTATTATTTCATATATTAGCAAGTCTTCAAGAATCATCAAGAACAGAAAATAAACAATTGAGTGCAAGGTAAATATATTCTTAAGGACAATTGACACAATAAGGACTAATAGAGCAAAAAACATACTTGACGAACAATGCCTTCATTTGTTGTTGCCCCTCCACAGATTGAGGATCCCTTGGCTACAATAGATAATCCAACACAAAATAGAAGATAGCATTGATTCTGCCATATAGTTGGCACTATACGGGCAGCCAACGTGGCAAACGACCTAGCCAGCTTCAAGGTCCACGTCATTGTACGGGCAGCCAACTCGACAAACATCCTGGCCGGGCCCAGGGTCTTCGCCGGCCGGTCGGACTCAAGGCGGCCGGTTAGAATAAATATAGCGGTTCATCCGGCCGGTCAAACCCGGCCGACCACATTAAGGCTTACACGCCTCGTCTATCCGGGTATTTCCGCCCGACCACATTAAGGCTTACACGCCTCGTTCATCCGAGTGCATCCGCCCGGCAGTCATTTAGCCCATGCTTGATATCCATCCGGG
>JAGFNQ010007929.1:0-68380 GCA_024364735.1 Boesenbergia rotunda
GGTGAGAATCAAAACCCTCCACCTGCGATTGAGAGAAGAGTGGGCGGACCAGCTGGGCTGGTTCGTTTTTGTTGAAATGATAAGCGAAACAATAGATAAGGTAATTAGGTAAATTCGCCCCATAAGTATAAATAGATAATTAAGAGAGAAATTTTATTTTCTCTCAACCAAACCCTTCCTCGCCCAAACACCGCACGCCGCCCCTCTCTCCTCTCTTGGGCGAAAACACACCAAGCCCTAGGGGCCGGCCAAGGCTCTCCTCCGAGAGATCTTCCTATTCGGAATCCCGACGAGAGGAACGCGTGAGCGCGAAGAAATCTCCGAGACTCCGAGTTTCTCCGGAACCTCCGACGCCGTTCTTGGTTGTAAGTCCAAGATACCAAAGTAAGTACTGCTCACCTGCAGTAAGAGGCGGTTTTTCCATATGTTTTTCCCGTTAGAAAGTTAAAAGTGCAATTTTTCTTGAGTTTATGATTTTGCATGTAACTCTAGTTTAATCCATGCTTGTATAAGTTTAATTAAGTACCCTATATGAGGTTAGGGTCTAAGAAAAGTTATGAGAAAAGAAAAGAGAAGATAAAGATAAGAAAAGAAAAGGCCAAGGCCTTAAGAAATCCTCAAAAGTCAAGACTTAGGGATTTGGGCACACAAGGTGCTCGTTAAAATGCCAAGGCATTCAAAATAAGAAAAAGTAAGTATTTTACTTTCTAAGGCCAGTACCCGGCGTCCAAGGGCATCGTTAAAGAAATCCAGGTGTCCAATTCCAAGGTCTTGGCCCTGGTAGACCAAGGTCTGCTCTATTAGGATTGGCGGCTCGCTACCCCAACCTTTTAGGGAACACGCATAAGATGGTACTTACGTCTTAAGTGGATCCAAGTGAGTTATTATTTTCAAGTATATGCTTTAGCAAAGTTTTCTAAAGTTTAAAGAAGTTTTCTAAAAGTTAAAAGAAGATTTAAAGTTAAAGAATTGCTAAAGTTCAAGTTAAGCCAAGAACAAGTAAGTTGAGACTTATTAATGCTTGAGTATACATGGTTTAGTTTCCTTTTAAGCATAAAAGTATCTCATGTGATTTCACATTGTTTAAAAAGCATGTTTGCACATTTTCGAGATTTTGTGAGCTAGATAGTACTTACTAAGTTTTTTGCTTATTAGTTGCATTTTCCTCTTGCTGCAGGTAAAGGTAAAGGCAAGCAATTCTGAAGGAAGGCGACAAGGCGATGCTGAGTGACGTGTGTGTGGTGGTTGACCTTGGAGAGGTCCTTGGGACAAGATGAATAAAGGACTCAAAATACAATTGTTATAGAGTCTTAGTTTAAGTTGGATCATATAGCATTTATCCAAGTATTTGCGTTTTTGATATTTTGCATATCCTAAAACCATGAGTAAAGATTCCATGTCATTTTATTTAGCATACATATCTTTATGATTGCATTGGATGAGTATAAGTGTGAGTAGTTTTGATATTGATACTTTGATGAGCTATTTGATGCATGTGCCAAGATATTGTCAGTTTTCCTTTGAATCAAGTTATTATTGCTTAAATATGCTTAGAAAAGTTGCATACACATTCCACAATGCTATAGAAATGTTTAGAACATGTGTTTTGGTGTTATGAGTGCATAGGAGTGAAGTTTGGTACAAAACTCTAGTTTAAAGTTCATATAGATTTTCATAGCTCATTTACTTCCGCAAAAGTCCTAATTTCGAGTTTATGAAGTTGTTTTGATTGGCTAAAATGTTTAGGAAACTAGCATAGAGTATAGAAATGATGTTGTGTCTTTGTATGGCTTGAAACTATATGTTTGGTGGAGTTTTGAAACAAGGCTTCGAATCTGAATTTCAGATTTTCAGGCGTGCCAGTCGACTGATTTAGTATCAGTCGACTGCCCTATCGAACAGTAGCTTCTGTTCGATGCATCAGTCGACTGCCAAGAGGCCAGTCGACTGGTGGCGCGCCCAGAATCTTTCTGTGGCCGATACCAGTCGACTGGTTAGATGGCAGTTGACTGGTACCATTGCCGAGAAGTTCTACAGATGAAAGAAGTGTGCCATTGTATCATGCATGACTATTAGAGTTAGAATATCATCCCTAGATGAAAATAAACGAAAAAAAAGATGTTCCGCATTCTTAGTCGTGCATTAGAGTCAAGAAGTAGAGAAAAGTAACGATCCGTCTAAAGTAGAGAAGGCGGGTCGCTACACCATTGAGGAATGCCGACTTCACATCCATTTGGTGGAGTGTGAAACCCATGTGAGCGGCATAGGCTAGTAGAATTCTAATTGATTCTAACCTAGCTACGGGGGCATACGTCTCATCATAATCCAGTCCCTCAACTTGGTTAAACCCCCTAGCTACCAATCTAGCCTTGTTCCTAGTGATTTTACCTTGGTCGTCTAGTTTGTTCCTAAAACCCCATCTTGTGGTTACAATGGTACAATCAGTGGGCCTAGGAACTAACTCCCAAACTTCACTCCTCTCAAATTGATTTAGCTCTTCTTGCATGGCTAAGACCCAATCAACATCTCCCAATGTTTCATCAATGGACTTGGGTTCTAATTGGGAGATAAGAGCTATTTGACTTGTTTGATTCCTAAAGTAGGACCTAGTCCTTACTCCTTGAGTGACATCACCCAAATTTGGTCAATAGGGTGATCATGGTGATGTCTCAATGGCCTAGAGGTTGTGGGTTCGTTTACTCCTTCTTCCTCATCCTCTAGGGTACTTCTTACTCCCCCTTGATCATTGCCCTCCAAATGTAGGTCTTGGATTCTTTGGGCAAAGGGTTGGACCTCTTCTATATCCTTATCAATTGAAGCCTTTCTAGGGTAGGTACTAGTTGTTTCATCAAATTTGACATTTGAGGACTCCTCAATCATTTTTGTCCTCTTGTTGTAGACTCTATAACCCCTACTAGTCAATGAGTACCCTACCAGAATTCCTTCATCGACTTTTGACTCAAATTTTCTTAGATCATCTTTGGTGTTTAAGATGTAGACTTTACATCCAAAGACCCTAAAATAGTGGACTTGAGGTACCCTTCCAATCCACAATTCAAAGGGTGTTTTCCCTAGAAACCTATGTACCAACACCCGATTTTGAATATAGCAAGCGGTGTTAACCGCATTGGCCCAAAAGTAGCTAGGAAGGGAATATGCATTAAGCATAGTCCTAGCAGCTTCTTGTAGGGCTCGGTTTTTCCTCTCAACTACCCCATTTTGTTGAGGAGTCCTTGGGCATGAAAATTCATGCTTGTACCCATTTTCAACACAAAATTGTGTGAAACTTGCATTTTGGAACTCCCCACCATGGTCACTCCTAATTCGGTTTATTTTGGTATGTTTTTCGTTTTCTACCCTCTTACTAAATCCTATAAAGATCTCTAGGGTATCATTCTTATGTTTCAAGAAATAAACTCATGTAAATCTAGAGAAATCATCTACTATGACTAGGCAATATTTACTCCCTACAGGTGAGGGAGTACTATGACAATCAAATAAATCTATGTGCAAAAGTTCTAAAGGCAAAGAGGTAGTGGTTAGTGTTCTACCTTTGTGTGATGCTTTTGATTGCTTACCCTCTTGGCATGCATCACACAACTTGTTCTTCTCATACTTGATCATTGGTAGCCCATTCACCAACTCTTCCTTGGCCACTCTTGCAATGCTCCTCATGTTGACGTGTCCAAGTCTCCGGTGCCACAACCACCCTTCTTCTTTAGACATGAGACATGTTAGTGATATGAGAGAAGTGTCCTAAGGCAATCGCCTTATGATTGTAATCATTTACATTAATAAATGAATATTCACTATTTGAGTATACATGTTCGTGTATTTGATTGAGATCTTAAACTCATTTACTGAATGCCCGCAATACAATTCACAGCATGAGAGAATTTGTGATGAATTCACAACTAGTGATTATCTCTACATGTGCAATTGTGAAGTATTGAAATTGTCCCTAGTCGATGAATTGATAAACACGGACACTACCAATTCTGTTGAGACTAGCATGGGTTATTCTCTAATCAACTGATTCTCACTGGCTGGTGACATTGGGATGTCCGGAGATAAACATGAATGCTAGTTAAGGGAACTAGTTCATTGGAGTGACTAGCTGTAAAACATCATATGGTAATCTACATATAGATATGTCAATGAAGTTCTTACTGCAGCTTAAGTGCGATGTTCCATTGACTTGCGGTGTTCAAGTCATCTTGGTCATCAAGACTTATACTTTGACATCTTAAGCAAGCATCTCCAAGGAGGTGTGGACCCAGGATGATTGGGTATAAACCGAAGTGCCCAAAGATGTTTGAACAGCCTACAAAGGATTCACCACCCCTTGCGAGGAGATGTATACCCAAGGCCTATCGTCGGATTGTTACTCGAAGCCTCTGGCCAGTGTTGGGACCGGGTGCATGTTGACATGGATACGGGTTCGTAATTTTAAAAAATAATTACGTGTAGCGGAAGAATTAGCATAAATAATTTCTCAAATTATATTAACCACGTATCTAGCATGCAACCTTATGATGTGTGGACATAATCATAAATTAAAATTTTGCAGAAAAGTAAACTAATTTACTTAGTACCTCGCGTAACTCGAAGAAAGGGACGAGATCCAACCGTAGCGTCCCTTGGAAGCTTCGCCTCTATTCGCGTCCACGCCGAGTTCTCTTCGGGATGACTTCGCAAAGCCACGAGTTTCGTGCCGACAAGAACTACTAGATTCTCCAATGGCATAACTAGAATATCAAGAGAGAGATATGGAAACTAACCACCAAGTAACGGAATCAAGATTCCGTGAAGGGAGGAAGGAGACGCGACCCGCTTCGTCTTGGTGGTGGCTCACGGCTAGGGAAGGTGGCGCCGGCCCTAGAGGGAGGAGAGAAGGCGCCGGCCCTAGAGAGAGAAAGGGGCGCCGGCCCTAGAGAGAGAAAGGGGCGCCGGCCCTAGAGAGAGAAAGGGAGAGAATAAGAGAGAGAGAGAGAGCTTGCTACTTGATCTCTTAATTAGGAATTCAAGCCTTGCCTTGGTTCCTTTATATAGTAGTCTCTCCATCGCCAAGTCTCCCTTTTAACGGAATAAATTTTCATAAGAAATTTATCCTATAAATATTCTTATAAATTATTCCGTTATGCCAAGTTTTATTATAACTGAATTTATAATAAAAACAAACACATTTCTCCTTTTATTATGGAATAAAATTTACAAGAAATTTATTATATAAATTTTTCTTATCATGGAAAAATCAATTCATAATTGATTTTATAAAATAAAATAAATCAATCCATGGTTCATTTTAATTTCCATAAAAAGAATAAATTTCTATAAATTTCTTTATATAAATTTCTTTATATAAATTTCTTTATCCATAATTTTATAAAATAAATCGCGCTTGATTTATTTTATAATTTAAACCAAATAAATTGGTTTCTCTCCTTGTGGTGGCCGGCCAAACCAAAGAAGGTGGGGACCCTCTTTGGCCGGCCAAACCAAGCCGCCTCCTCGCGAATTAAACTCATTTAATTCGCCCAATAAGCCTTCAAAAGACTTAGCCATTTTAAGCTTCTGATGCGCCTCTGATAAATTCAGATTCGACTTATTTCTCTTGATCGGAAAATCTAATTTTCAACTCGTTTTAAATCCCTCGGATTACTCGTAGTGCGTGTGACTAAATAGGCTTTCAATTTATGTTGGCCGTCTATAATCAACCAATTATAGAACGATCATGAGTGGCACCTAGTAGTACATCATGACCCCCAATTAATCGAAAGATCAACGGTTGACCTAAGAAATAATTCTGAAACCCTTCAGCAGCTCTAATGAATCGTGCCTCATTCCTTTCACCATCTTATACCCACTTGGTTCAGGACACGGTCTATGTGTGTCAGTCCCCACTAGGCTGACTACGTCACACCTAGCCCAAGTAACGTTCTCTCGTCCTTTGGATTCTAATTACTCTCATGTATATAAGAGACTCATACTCTAAACATGTCATGCTCTGGCCAGAGGCTTTGAGTAACAATCCGACGATAGGCCTTGGGTATACATCTCCTCGCAAGGAGTGGTGAATCCTTTGTAGGCTGTTCAAACATCTTCGGGCACTTCGGCTTATACCCAACCATCCTGGGTCCACACCTCCTTGGAGATGCTTGCTTAAGATGTTAAAGTATAAGTCTCCATGACCAAGATGACTTGAACACCGCAAGTCAAAGGAACATCGCACTTAAGCTGCAGTAAGAACTTCACTGACATGTCTATATATAGATTACCATATGATGTTTTACAGTCAGTCACTCCAATGAACTAGTTCCCTTAACTAGCATTCATGTTTATCTCCGGACATCCCAATGTCACCAGCCAGTGAGAATCAGCTGATTAGAGAATAACCCATGCTAGTCTCAACAAAAATGATAGTGTCCGTATTTATCAATTCATCGACTAGGGATATTTTCAATACTTCACAATTGCACATATAGAGATAATCACTAGTTGTGATTCCATCACAAATTCTCTCATGCTGTGAATTGTATTGCGGACATTCAGTAAATGAGTTTAAGATCCCAATAAAATACACAAACATGTATACTCAAATAGTCAATTTTTATTTTTTTATTTTTTTTTTTTGAAGAAATAAGGATTTTATTTCAAGAAGAAGAAAATCCATAATAGAAGGGGGACCAAACCTGACCTTCTAATATAGAATTACAAGAGACCGTAAATTTGCTATGAAAAACTATACAAAATGGATTTATCGAAAGTTCCACCGATGTTCTTTGCTCTCAAATCTTCCAGAGTTACATATAGTCAACCATTCAAATCCATTCTCATCCGAATCGTCAAAGACCATGAGGTTTCCAATCTCTGTGATTTTATTACTTCTTCAACCCAAGCCTTTTAACTCACTGATCTTGCAAACACTGACCGACCGCATTATCCAGTTTATCTTGATATATAACTTCAGTGTCAAAATCAGATACGTGGCACCATAAGAGCCCGTAACATATATCCAGTTCAGAAATCCGGAACCAATAATCCAAAAGTAATTCGAAGAAGACTTTCAGAATCAGATACTTTGCTATCTGATACATTGCTATCTAATACATTGCTATTTGATACATTGCTATCTGATACATTGCATAATCTGATACATTGCTATCTCTTTCCAGCATCATCTAGGTGAAACAGGAATACCCATAATCCAGAAGGAATTCTAAGAAGACCAGAAAACCGTAATACCAAGTACAATAAGGATCTAAACAAAATTCCTCTTTACAGTTCCTTCTAATATGGAATTACAGAAATTTGAGATTTGAGCAAAATTGGCTATAGGGATTTTTATAGACAAAACATCCATTAGAGTTGATTATGCTCCTAAACCAACTTATAGGAAACATCCACAGCTTCGGAGATGTCTATTTTTGCATTTATCAACAGAAAAGGTCAGTAAAATAAACAAATCTATCAGTTATAAATCTTCAGAGTTTTAAGCCAAGAGAGCAGGTGGAAATTGCTACTATGTGCCAGGGCTGTAATATTTTCAAGAGTAACTATATCAAAGAAATAGTTTCAGTGAATAACCTAGCCATAGCTTTAGAGTTGACAACATCTTCAAATTTACAGAGAACAGTTATAATAGCAGAGATTAAAGCCAGTTTTGATAACAGGAATATTTTAGTGACAGTATTGAACCTTCATAATATCACTAGCAACAAGCAGGCTGCCATTGGATCATTCACCCTCAATTCTGCACATTTGACTAAAAACAATATTGGATTCAGTATATCAAGATAGAATAAAGTCCGTCAGCCAATATATGATAAGAGAATAACATCACTGGAAATTCAGTTATTAACAAAAAACCAGTAACACAGCACTGATCCTTTCAATTGCCAAAACTCCTGTCAGCTACCAAAGCTTCAGAACAGTAGACCTAGAGCTAAATCAAATGTAGCTCAGTTGATAATATCAAGAGAATCAGGATTCAGAAGTACACAGCGGCATAAAAAACCATAGCACAGCCATCATAGGAACTCAGAAAAAAGTATCCATCATAGATAAAAATTCCAAACTAAATCTATAATGTTTTTCGATCCACTCTGATGTAAGGAATACCCAACCTGTCAAGCTTACATATACCATATAATTCTTTTCCCATGTCTTTCTTCAATAGCACTCTTTCCCCTTTTACATTGAATGCTTGATTAGCCAAAAAATCAGCTGCGGCATTTGCTTCCCTGATAACATGAGAGCAAAATACATGATGTGTCTTTACAAGTGATCTAATTTTTAAAATTATCTTCCTATTCTCCCAACATATTGATGAAGACTCTAAAATCTTCAATGATACCAAGGAATCCGATTCTAACCAAACCGGAAGAAAATTAAAAGCTACACAAAGTTCAAGGCCTTCTTGAATAGCAAAAAGCTCTGCCTTCACATTAGATGAGAAACCCAAGGTGCCATATTTTGCCATAAGGAAGTCTCCTGCATGATTACGAATTATAATCCCATAAGAAGATAAACCAGGATTCCCTCGCGAGCAACCATCAGTGTTTTACTTGTAGCCTCCTTCATTCGGCCTCTTCTATTGCACCTTAATTATTGTGGTTTTGGTTATATTTTTAACTGACAAACCCCAACTTCTAGCCACTGATGTATATCCCTTCCAGTGTTTTCCTTTAATGTTTCCTGCATTTTCCCCAAGCAAGCAGTATTGTATTATGTTGCTCTTAATTTTATACACTTTTTGTTTTAAGCCTTTGTGTTTAGCTTCATTCCTAGCTAACCATAGAAACCATAGAATAAGAAATGGCATAACTTCTCTAATATGACCTCCCTGCCTCCATTTCGTTCCTATTCTCCAATCTTCTAAAGTTGTAGATCTGTGAACATCAAAGACTTTTGCAAAGTAGGTCCAGACATCTCTAGCGATGGGGCCATCAAAAAATAAATGCTTCCAGGATTCCATATAATCACAACAATGACATTTGGATGCAAGAGCAACACCTCTTTTTTGAAGTATTTCATCAATAGGAAGTTTCTTTTTTAGAAAACGCCAGGCAAAAATTGAGATGCTAGGCCTTAACAAATCATTCCAAATAGCATAGTTAATATATGAAACTGATTGTACTTGTCTGACCTTATCCCAAGCTGACTTCAGCAGAAATTCACCGTTTAAAGCAGGTTTCTAGATTATTCTATCTGGAACATTTTGTTGCAAATGGTATTCTGCAATTTCATCTTTCAATTCCTCCGGAAGGCCTGCTATAAATCTATTCTCTCTCCAGTTTAAATCCTCAAGAATATCTGCAATTTGCAAGTCCTTATTTTCAATAGACATGCATTGACTGAAAATAGGTCCTCCATCAAGCCAAGTATCATACCAAAAATTCATTTTACCATTTCCCAATAACCATCCAATATTCTGCTCTGCTAAGTGTCTGACTTTAATCAATCTTCGCTAAATAATTGATGACATGCTTTTTAGGCTCACCATAACTGGATGAACTGATCTACAATATTGCTTGGATAGAAATTCAGCCCAAAGTGTATTTTGTTCTCTAAAACGAAACCAAAGTTTGATAGCCATTACCAAACTGAAATCTGTAAGTTTCCTAATTCCCAAACCACCTTCCAATTTTTGTTTACTGATATCTTCCCAAGACACCCAATGTATTTTCCTGTTATTGTCTGTCGAGCCCCAGAGGAACTTTGCAAAGATCATTTCTAAATTATGAAGAACAGATAATGGAGGGAGGAGAACTTGCAATAAAAAAAGAGGCATTGCGACGAACACACTCTGAATTAAACAAAGACGTCCACCATATGATAAATTTGATAAGTTCCAACCCAAAAGTCTTTTCCTTATCTTCTCCAACATAGGTTGAAAATAAGCAGATTTTCTGTGCCCAGTGAATAGAGGGATACCCAAATATTTCAGAGGCCATACACCCTCCAGAAAACCAGTAGCCATTAAAATTGATTTTTTTCTAGAATCTGTAATTCTCCTTGATAGATAGATCAAACTCTTTCTAGCATTAACCGCTTGTCCTGAATTTTTCTCATAGTCATCCAGAAAGGCTTTGACTTTTTTAACACAGTTGATTGAACCATTTAGGAATATCATGACGTCGTCAGCGTATGCAAGATGGGAGATTTTTAAAGAACATCCTGAAACAAAACCCAAAGATGGATTATTAATAAAGAGATTCTCTAATCCCCTGGATAGAAATTCTGAGGCAATAATAAATAAAAATGGAGAAATGGGATCTCCCTGTCTTAATCCTCTTTTTGATTGAAAAAAACCTGCCAATTGCCCATTTATTCGGATAGAAAACCACACTGTAGTGATGCATCTTCGAATGAAAGCAATAAATTTTTCAGAAAATCCAAAGGCTGTCAAAATGCTGAAAAGAAAATTCCATTGGACCCTGTCAAAAGCTTTGGCCATATCAAGTTTCATAATCATATTTCCCCCTCTAACATGATAATTCAGCTTATGTGTCATTTCCTGCGCTAATACTATATTATCAGAGATTAATCTACCTTCAACAAAACCACTCTGAAAAGGGGAAATGATCTTGTTCAGCAATTTTTTTAGCCTATTTGCCAATATTTTTGAGATTATTTTATAGGAAACATTACATAGACTTATAGGCCGAAAATCTTGCCATGTTTGAGCATTCTCAGTTTTTGGAATTAGCACAATAGTTGTAGCAGCCATGCCTTTAGGAATCATCCCCCCTGAGAAGAAATCAACCACAGCTTGATAAACATCTTTATGAATTAAATCCCAACAAGAAATATAGAAAGCCACTGAAAAGCCATCCGGTCCAGCCACGCTATTTTGATCCATTTCCCACACTGCTTGTTTTATTTCTTCTAAAGAAGGCAGACCTGTGAGTATTTCATTTTCCTCCGTGGAAATCAATTCTGTTATGCAACTAAAATCCAAAGCCGAGACTTTAAAAGGATCACCTGTCAACAGTTTTTCATAATATCTAACTGCTGAATCTCTTATTAAATCTGATTTTTCCAAGCACTCACCCTCATCGCATATCCTGAATATTCTATTTATGTGTCTTCTTTTCTGCACCATATTATGGAAAAATTTTGTGTTTCTATCACCCTCAGACATCCAACTTATAGCTGCTAAATCTTTAGAGCAATAAATACAAATGAATAGCAATTAAGTCATCTTGCTTAGTAAATCTAACTTAATTATATTACTTAACTTGATTATCCCAAGTGAAAGCTACTGTTTCATAACAATTAGTAAGTATCAACAAGGTTAAACAGGTGTCATAGGAAATTGAATATTTGAGTTATTTTCAAAAATTAATTGTTTACTTAATTATGCTTGGACTCAAATTGCTGGATAAAATCTGTTGTATAATTTGACTTATACCTAATTTAGTTAATCATTTGTAATTCTTACTTAACAGTTTTGTTTGTCTTTCTTTTTTTTTACTTAGAAAATTTTTCTCCACTTTTATATAAAATATTTGTGTGGAAATTTTCTTTGTTTTTAAATATTTTTTTTCAAAAGTCTTTAAAAAAATGTTTAATATTTTTTTGGCTCGGACTCTGATACCTAAATGAAACTTATTTTTTTGGACTTAAACATTAGACTTAAATACTATTTTTGAAAACTATCTTATTTTTGATCGCTTCAAAAGATATGTTTTCTTACTTAGAAATTTTTTACCATTAGAATCAATTGTTTTTGGTATATGTCAAAAGGGGGAAAGAAAAGATAAAGTTCAAAGTTTCTTTAAGTTTAAAGGTTCAAAGTTTTTTTTGCAAAATATTTTTAAAAGTTCATCATTGAAAATGCATATTTTCAAAGTGTTTTTTGCATTGAAATTGCATATTTTCAAAAACATCGAAAGGGGGGGGGAGTAATGCAAAATAGGAGAGCTTTGAAACTTAACTTTATTTTGTTCGGCAAGTTATTAGCACTCTGTAATTTGTTAACTTAACCTTTTGAACTATGTTATAAGTTTTTTGCACTTTGAAAATTGTTAACTTTTGAACTACTTTAAAAGTTATTAACTTTTGACCTATGAAATTTGTCTGTTTAAGTTAACTTTTGAACTCTGCTGTCATAAATCAAAAATGGGAAGGTTGTTGGTACCAGAAGCATCTGATTGAACTTTATTTTGATATTGGCAAAGGGTTCAAACTTAAGTATGTTTTGTGATCAGGTGAGCTATATTAAGTGCCCAGGAAAGTCCTAGTGAATCTAGGCACTAAGTCCTAAACTACAGGATTGGGCATGAAGTCCTGATCGAGGACTGGGCATCGAAGAACTGGTGAGTGAAGTTGGGCACGAAGACTTGACCAGGGGTTGGGCACCGAAGTCCTAATCTAGAGGATCAAGCAGAAGACTTAGCCAAGTGAAGATGACAGACAGGAGTCAGGATGGGTCGAGATTTGGACGTCGTGAGTTTCGGAGTCTTCGGAGGCTATGAAAAAGTCTAATCGGAGATAGGCAACAGGTATCTTCTCCTAAGAGGAGTAAGTGAGGACGCATTCCCTAGGAGAGGGAACAGTAGGTGTTGGTCCGACCTAGGGTTTCAGATGAAACCTAAAAGTCAGGACCGGACACCATGGGCTGTCAAAAACATGCATTGTACTAAAGGGCTGACTGCCGGAGTTCAGGTGCCCATATAGGAGTCAGGCGCCCAGGAGGCTTCGACTCAGCTAAGACTTGGTTGAGTTGGTGCATGCTAAGTGGAGGATCCACATCAACAACATAGGTGCCCGAGTGAGGATAGAGTTTGGACCCAACACGGAATGATCAGCAGCCAAGTCGTAGGGATACAGGCGCCCGTGATGGCTATACGGGCGCCTGAGAGACCCTATATAAGGGTTGTTCAACCGAAGGCTCAAATCAACTTTGATATCACTACTACTACGAGTTTGTCTCCTGTGTGTTGCGCAAAAGGTCATTCAAATATAAATGTTGCTCTGACAATGACGCTTTAAGTGTTATTCTTCAATTTTCAATATTCTTTATTTACACAAATTGCACTTACACATTGTTGGGGTTGTAAGGTTGCAAACATAGTCCCATATTAAAAATACATGAAAAAGATCATAGGCTTATATGGGAAAGATATCTCTATTGGTATGAGGTCATTTGGGGAGAGCCCAAGAGCAAAACCATGAGGGCTTAGACACAATGTGGACAATATCATACCATTATAGAGATATCTAAATTTCTTTTAGTCCTAACAATTGATATTAGAGCCAGGTTGCTCTTCATCAGACTAACCATCGGAATAAGCATGAGCTAGAGCCATGATCTAGATCTAACCATGTGTGTTAAGACTTGAACAAAAAGAGTGTGGGCTCCTGTGTCTTCATCAAGAGGACTAGACAATAGGCAGAGAAGTCTTAGTTGTGGCTGTTGGATCTTGTACGATTGCTAGAGGGGGTGAATAGCAATTTTTCGGCTTCTTCTTTCTACGTTGTTAGTTGCGCAAGCGGAAATACAATAAAACAATAAACTAACAACAAAAACAATGCTAACAAAACAGATTTACTTGATATCCAACCCTAACGGTGACTAATCCAAGAATCCGTCGGTGGATCACTCCCCGGATATGTAACGCCCGCCCTTATATCTACTCTCGGGGCGGGGTTACGTACATTCAATCATATAGTAATATTTTTTTTCTATTTCTATCCCCTAGCATGACATTAAATCAACAATGCAAGAATACTTACCACTATACTAGAACGACATTATATAACATGATAGGTTCACATATTATTTCACACCATAATATAATCCAATAAATCAAGTATATGAAAATTCCAAGTGTAACTATTATCATGCAATGTCAATCCTAATCACTATCATTCATTGTCAAGGAGCATAACATAAGCATAAATATGTAGATATAGAAATCTTTCTTCCCGAGCCACCACCCCACACATCTTCAGCCTCCTGCCTCTTCCTTCCATTTAAGTGTTATCTGCAGCATAAGACAACACATAAACTAGTAAGCATAAATGCTTAGTAAGGATCCTATCCTACTCGCTAAAACCATACGAAAGCATAACAAGTACACATAATAAATCATAAGCATGAGTTCATCAAAGCATATTAAACATCCAAGTTTCTAACATGCAATATCAAGTACCTTAAGCATACTCTTCACATATTACAAATATTCTCAATGAATGTTTTCAAAACATTTCCATAATGGTATTACTTAAAAATACATCCATATCATATCGGGCCCTGTTGTGTACCAACTATCGCGCGGAACTATTGCGCGTTCCCTAATGAGTTGGGGTAGCGAGCCACCAAGTCATTAGAGCAGGACCCTTCCGTCCTACCGGAGTCACGTTAACATGCACCCCGGATTTATTTAACGACCCCCTTCCGAGTCGGGTACACAACTTCAAAAGTAAAATACTTATCATGCTGTTACATATATGCTAAGGAATACTCCATATTTACTCTTATGGGACACAC
The DNA here is from genome assembly GCA_024364735.1 of Boesenbergia rotunda. Taxonomy (NCBI): domain Eukaryota; kingdom Viridiplantae; phylum Streptophyta; class Magnoliopsida; order Zingiberales; family Zingiberaceae; genus Boesenbergia; species Boesenbergia rotunda. Next base: position 14,501 of record JAGFNQ010007929.1, read on the forward strand.
CACTCTTCAAGGGTGTTCTTGATCCCCTAGGGACACACCACACATTCGGGTGCTCTTGATCCCATACTATTTGAGTATCCATTCAAGCATTTTAACATATCACATGCAATTTCATAAATGTACCCCATGGGCTATAAGGCATGCTCATACATACATTATATTTCATACATGTCCATATATTCATCATATTTCATACATGTTCATACATGCATCATATGTCATACATGTTCTTATATACATCACATTTCATACATGTTCATCATATTTCATCATGCCTCATATTTCAACCACTTAACCTACCTTAGACCTGACAAGCTTTGGTCACATAGGTCATACTCATATCGTAGAAAGTGGTAGCATGCTATCAATTAAGATTTCAATCAGACATCTCATTTAAACACCTCATACATAAACATATCAAAGCATGCTAACAATTAAGGTTTCCTCATCAACCATTCCATTTAACACCACATACATATACATATGATCATCCCCAACCATAAACATATATCATAGGGTAGTTTGACCTTTACAAACCCTAGTCCTAGTGGGTTGGCCGAAACATCAAGAGTAGGGAAATATTAGGACTTTTGCATTAATCATTCACACATACATTTATTCAAACACCTTGTATACTTATCTTAAACATGGATATATTGTAGGATAATTCAACCCTCACTAACCCCTTTTTCTAAGCCTTGGCCGAAACCCATCCAAGTTCAAAACCCTAGGTTTTGTTATCACAAAATGAAGGGACACAACATATAGGTTTACCCTAAATTCTAAGGGGTCTTTACATGCATCAAGGGGTAACCAAGGTCTCTTCCAAGGTGTTGGCCGAAACCTACACAAGGGTGTAACCCTAGGTTTTGTTCACAACAATTTGCATAAACCACCTATCCATATATCCTAAGTCCCAAGGGTCTACTCATGTAACCAAAAAGGAACCAAGGCCTTCCCTCAAGGGGGTGGCCGAAACCTTCCAAGGGTGAAACCCTAGTTTCTTTCTTCCTTTTGTTCATGCCATCATGAAGAAAATTAACACACATATATACTCTAAGTCTCAAAAGCCTTCTCATGTATCAAGGAAAGAACCAAGGCCTTCCCCTAAGGGGGTGGCCGAAACATATAAAGGGGAAAAAGTCCCCATTTCCTAAAACAATCAAGGAGAAAACATACTATAACTATTACACTGCAGGCGAGGGGATACTTACATCCTTTCGCTTGATTTCTACTTCTCTAAGATCTTAAGGTGCCCTTGGTTGAAGGAAGGTGAGTATTTCCTTTGTTTGCCTTCTCTTAGCAATCTTGGCCCTAGTAGAAGGCAAGAACCTTAAAGGGTTCTTCTTCCTTCCAATTCCCTAGGGTTAAAACCCTAGGGTTTACTTTTCGAAAATGGAGAGGGAGAAGAAGAGAATTTCGGTGATGAGGGGAGGAAGAAGAAGAGAAAGAGGAAGTTATTCCAACTTCCCTTATTTATACTTTTCTCATGAAAAGACATGTCTCTTCACCTCCCTAGCTTTTAACAAGCATGTTTCTTATTCCCTCTACAAGAAACATGGCTTGATGCAATAGTTAAGACATTGCTAGTGCAACTAGGAGGTTCAAGGTTCAATCCCTGCTTCCTCCCTTCTATATTTTCTTTTTATCACATTTTGCACTAATCCAAGCCCATTAAGCCAAGCCTATCATGAAATTTCATAATATTAATTATATTCCATGAATTCATATATTTCATAATATTTCATGATAATATTTCATGAATTCCATAATATTTCATATTTATGAATTCATAATATTTCATAACATTTTATGATAATATTTCATGAATTCCATAATATTTCATATTTATGAATTCATGATATTTCATATGAATTCATGATATTTCATAATATTTCATGATACTATTTCATGAATTTCACCATATTTCATATTCATGAATTTCTATATTTCCTAATATTTCATATGGGAAATTTCGGGGCGTTACAGGATAACCTCTATCTAGCCCTTGTCGCTCTTTGTGGGTGGAGAAACCTCACCACAACACCTTGACACGACTTGAGCACCAAGACTACTATTTTGCTTTTAACCAAGACAAAATTCGTCAAGAGTCTCAGCCACCACGAAGTCCTCTTTAAATAGAACTAAGTCTGAAACCCTCGCCACCAGTCGACTGCTCGCAGGGCAGTCGACTGGTGCCACTGAAAATCGACCGTTGCAACCCCAACGTTCGAATTTTCAGCCAACTCACCAGCGCTACCAGTCGACTGCTCCCAGAGCAGTTGACTGGTCCAGAGCTGCATACCTTCTGTGAGTTTTATCAGTCGTCGACTGCCCTGATGGCAGTCAACTGCCCCACTCACACACCTAGGGTTTCCCTTCCCGAGTACACTTCTCTCAGCACTTGAACCCTAGGTTTCCCGAGTACAATCACACAGCACTCGTACCCTCACGACTCGACTGACTTCTCATCAGCAGCCTCGACTATTGCCTTCGCGCCCTCTTCATCTTCGGCTGCCATCCCTCGGATGCACACAAGCCTCCAGCTTGCCTCCATGCCATCCTTCACGCATGCCTCGAAGTCCGCGCCCCTCAGCTCATCGTCCCAGCTCTCCAAGGTCCCTCGGGTTCACACAAGCCTCCAGCTTGTCTCCATGCCACTCTTCACCGTACAGAGGTCGTCCAGCCAAATCAATATGTGTAAACCTGCACAACCTGCACACTCAACATACACATATTATAACACAAGAGAAACCTAACTTAAACCCTTTGCCCAAAATCAAAACACTTGGTCACTCCGGACCACAGATTACCTCAACAATCTCCCCCTTTTTGATGTTTGGCAATACGTTTAAATTAGGAAAATCAAATAGTAGTAAATAGCAAAACCGATGCTAAAATAAACAACTGGACTTACGTTGCCAAGACTCTATCTTGCACTTACATCGTCAATGCATATGCAATGTATACATGGATCCTATCCCAAGGCATCCCACACCTAACCCTCCAAGTTAGGAATTTTCCGAACCGGGCTTTTTAAAACCTATCCCAAGGCTCCCCACACCTAACCCTCCAAGTTAGGACTTTTTCACACTTAACCCTCCAAGTTAGGACTCTTCCACACCTAACCCTCCAAGTTAGAAATTTTCCACACCTAACCATCCAAGTTAGAATTTTCCATACCTAACCCTCTAAGTTAGGAATTTTTCACACCTAACTTCCGAAAGTTAGGAATTTTCACCAAAACGGCCTTTTTAAAGCTTCTCCAAAGCTCCCCCTACATTGGATTTATAAAGGCTTTTTAAGAACCTCTCCAAGGTTCCCTTTACGCCAAGAATGGAGCAACCATGCTCCCACTTAATCTCAGCTCCCCCTAAAACTAGGGTTTCTAGCAAATGCGTGTTTGGTTTCCCAAATTAAACCCAACACTTCTCCCCCTTTGCCTAACATCAAAAAGACCCAACAATAACCTAATTATTGGTTATTTTTATCCCCAATGATACTAAACACAGTGTACTAGCCCCCCCCCATACATTTATCTTCCATCACTTGGACACCAAACCAGCTGCTGATACACAAATCAGCCCTGGCATGTCGACTGCCCCCCATGATAGTCGACTGATACTATGAATATCAGATTTTCAGCATTTCTGACTCCAAATTCTGAAATTCATAACTAATTCCATAGATTTTCAAAATTTTCCAAATTTTGTGGAGAACTTTGTGGTACCCATACATACATGGGAAAAATACATTCCATAATATATCTATCACCATTCCCATGTTTGACACAAAACTCAAAAATTTCCTATGAAAATTAAGGCAAACAAGGAGGCAACCTCCCCCTTAACCTATGCCTTCTCCCAACTTTTAATTTACCTAGGTGATGTTCTACCCAACTTAACACCATAAACTCAAGTTAAGTTCTACCCAACTCAGCTTTCAAGTTCTTTCCCCCCTTGGACACCATTAAGGATTCCCCCAAGCAACCTTATCCCTAGTGGCCAAAAAGAACTCACAAAACCTTTAAAATTCTAAGGGTTTGCAAGCACATTTGCTAGGATATACTCTATCCTAGAAAAATATGATTTCATGAAAACCACAAATGTGCTTGACTTTTGGTACATCCTCTAATTTCCTTAAAGATAGACATTTTGTATCAACGTTGAAATCTACTCATGATTCATTGTGTTTGTCAACTCTAACCAATATCAATTTACACAAGGAATTGTCCTTAATCCTTTCTTTTTTATACCTTAATTCTAGAGTCATATGGGAAACTTATCAATCTTCCTTTCATTCATCAAGAACTTATCATTTAACATCATTCGATGAATCTTAAGCATTTATCAATTTCCCTTAAATTCCATGATATCCATATAGTCTCATTTCATATAATCACCATTAACCATGAGGCAAACCTTGATTCAAAGAATATAAAATCATAACCAAGGATTTTGATTCAAAATCATATCCCATCATTCAATCTATGAACTCTCAATCATATAGTATCAACCTATGACATACAATCTTATAAAGTAATGTGAAACTTTCCTAGGCTTCCAATTTTACAATCTCCTACTAGTCAATTTGCCTTTTTCACATCAGCCTACGGATCAGGCAGTCGACTACTAAAACGAACATAAATGTTTCTGGGCTGAAATCAGTCGGATCAGTCGACTGCCCCCCAGGGCAGTCGACTGATAGGCAGTCGACTGATACATGAATTTCACGTTTTCAGCTCAATTTTAGTAATGCCTAGATAATTTCACAAATCTCCAAAAATTCTAAAATTTCGTGGGGAGATTTGTGGAGCCTATGCCTACTTGAGAAAAATATGTTTCCAAACAAATATACTCCAAATCCCAAGATTGGCATGAAACTCAACTTCTCCTAAAATGTATCACTTAAACTCATCCAGAAAATCCTAATTATAGCCTTTCCTTGATATATCTTCTAATACCTGGCCATGATACATTCTTAGCATTGAATTATATGGTATTTTCCCGTTAAACCTCAATTCTATCGAATATAAGCCTATTTTCATCCTTTTCCTCCCTAAATTTCTTTTAATGTACCAATTTCCTAGGATTAAGACTTACCCAAGTCTTCCAACCATTTTTGGCACATTTCATCTAATTTCCAAGACTTCCTAAATTTCCTAGAGAACTCATCTCTTGAGATCCATTTACCATGGACCCCAAAGGCTCCTAGAGCTCCCCCTTGAGTTCTTAGCTCTAGCCACCTCCCTAGGTGACTCAATTCACACTAGGCCACACCGGTGAGCCCCCGGTGACTCTTGGCCAACAAATCTAATTTTCTTAACCTTGGACACCTTGTCCTTGGTTAAGTCATTCTTTTTACCTTTGGATGACACCCCCTTGCCATCCTTTGACTTCTCCTTCTTGCCATGATCATATGTCTTCCCAGCATATTTCTTTTTGTTGGCCTTGGAGACTCTAGACCGGTAACCCAAACCCGATCTATCATAGTTGGGTTTTAAACTACCCAACACCATATCTTGACCCTTAGATCCAACCTTAAATCTTTCTAGGGTCTTTTCTAATGTATCAAGCCTTGCCCTCAAGGCTTGATTTATCCTTTCCAAACCTTTAACCTTGGAGTCCATATGTCCACTTTGGAAATTCCTAGACCTATCCCCTTTTCTAGGCATATGTCTCCCCTTCTTGGGGTTAATGCCTTGATCCTTAGATACAAAAGTCTTAGGTCTATCATGATGCATGCTTTTCCTAGGGTTTTGATCTACTTTGTTAACCCTAGTCCTATCATTATATCTAAAACCATGATTATGCACAAGCAAATAATTTTCATTAATTTTAGCAAGCATGGATGGATAATTAACACTATTTTTAATATGCATGGAGGAACTCAAATTAGAATTACACTTTAACTTAGGGTTAGGAATTACCTCATTTACCCTTGTAGTCCCTCTTTGTTGTGAGCTTCTTCTCTACTTTCTTTCATCCTTCTCCCATCTTCTTAGATGCTCCATCTTCTTGAGTTCTCCACTCTTTAGGCACTTCGTGTGGTAATGCCCTAATTCTTCACATGTGAAGCATCTAATCTTCTTTTTCCTTTCTTGGGTTTCTCCAATCCTACACCCCACGTTAGATTTAAAGGAACTTGAAATAGGTTTAGATTTTACCTCCTTTTTATCTTTTGGGCGCTTGTCCTTGTAATGCCCCTTTTCATTGCAACCAAAGCATATGATATGGTCCTTCTTCTTTGCTTTGGTGGAGGTGGAGGCTAGGTTGACTTCTTTTTCAACCTTGGATGAAGTGGATGATTCCTCTTATTCTGGCATGGTTGAGGGTCTCTCCTCCTCCTCAATCCTTGACGTTGACACCTCCTCTTCTTCTCTTGAGGAAGTAGATGATCTCTCACTTTCTTCTTCCAATTCACTTGATGAGACGATCAATTCTTCTCCTTTTTCTTCTTCTTGAACCATTTGACTCATCTCTTTGGGTTCTTCCATTAGTTGAGCTCGGGTAGGGTTTTTATGAAATTCTTCTACTTTGATCCACAATTCATGTGCGTTTTGATATTCCCCTACACCATTTAACACATTAGTAGGCAAAATGTTAAGCAATATATCAATTACCTTTTTATTCGCCTTGGATTGATTTTGTTGTTCTTGATTCCAATATCTAGGCCTAAGCTTCTTCCCGTGCTTATCCTTTGGAATCTCGAAGGGCTCTTCGAGCGCAATCCGAAGGTTCCACTCCATTCCGAACCATGTTTCTATTCTTGCCCGCCAATAGTCGAAATCTTGATGATCGTAGGGCGGTGGAGTATAGATGTCGTCTCCAAATTTGTCTTCCATGTTCTTCCTCTAGATTTCTTTGCTCCTTTGGCAGCTAGTCCAATCAAGAGCGCTCCTTCACTCTGATACCAATTGTTGGATCTTGTACGATTGCTAGAAGGGGGTGAATAGCAATTTTTCGGCTTCTTCTTCCTACGTTGTTAGTTGCGCAAGCGGAAATACAATAAAACAATAAAAAATAACAAAAACAATGCTAACAAACTAGATTTACTTGGTATCCACCCCTAAGGGTGACTAATCCAAGAATCCGTCGGTGGATCACTCCCCGGATAACCTTCGGCTAGCCCTTGTCGCTCCTTGTGGGTGGAGAAACCTCACCACAACACCTTGACACGACCTGAGCAACAAGACTACTATTTTGCCTTTAACAAAGACAAAATTTGTCAAGAGTCTCAGCCACCACGAAGTCCTCTTTAAATAGAACTAAGTCTGAAACCCTCACCACCAGTCGACTGCTCCCAGGGCAGTCGACTGGTGCCACTGAAAATCGACCGTTGCAACCCCAACGTTTGAATTTTCAGCCAACTCACCAGCCGCTAGTAGTCGACTGCTCCCAGAGCTGCATACCTTCTGTGAACTTTATCAGTCGACTGCCCCGATGGTAGTCGACTGCCCCACTCACACAACTAGGGTTTCACTTCTCGAGTACACTTCTCTCAGCACTCGAACCCTAGGATTTCCCGAGTACAATCACACAACACTCATACCCTCACGACTCGACTAACTCCTCATCAGCAGCCTCGACTATTGCCTTCGCGCCCTCTTCATCTTCGGCTCCCATCCCTCGGATGCACACATGCCTCCATCTTGCCTCCATGTCATCCTTCACGCATGCCTCAAAGTCCACACCCCTTAGCTCATCGTCCCTGCTCTCCAAGGTCCCTCGGGTGCACACAAACCTCCAGCTTGTCTCCATGCCACCCTTCACCGTACCGAGTGTAACGACCCACCTTTTGGTACTAAACTTTAAGTTACTACTACTTGACTTCCCTTAACTTGCTCTGAAATTTTATTTTTTTTTCTTCCTTCTCTTTTTTTTTTCAAAAAAACAAAACAACTTTCATTTTATTTGCTTTGCAAGGATTTGACCCCTAGACATCTTAGTTGTAATATTGAAGCACTAACCAGCTGCTCTATGCCATTTTCTTTTCAATGGTACAAGTCGACTGCTATAAGGCCAGTCGACTGGTGCATCGAACAGAAGGTTCTGTTCGATATCGCAGTCGACTGGTTCTGAACCAGTCGACTGGCACGCCTGAAAACCTGCATTTCAGACCTGAAAACCATTTCCAAAGATCTACAAATCATATACTTTCAAGACAAACAAAGACATAACTCCATTTCTATACTCTATACTAGTTTTATAAGCATCCTAGCAACTCAAAACAAATCTAATGACTTGAAATTAGAATCTTTGCGGAAATTTAAGAAACTACCAAACCATATGAAATCGTGCTAATGATTGTATCAACTTTTGACTCTATGCGGAAATTAAACACAATGTTCACATTTTACCAATCAAAATATTAAACCACAAGTTTCTAAACTTCAGAAATTGCCTCTAAGCCTTAACCCAATGGATCTCTTCCACGGTTCCACCGACACTGAGCATCAATGCAAGTCCTGGCCACCTCCATAACTTATGCTTTTTCTTTGCCCTTATCTGCAATAGAAGGAAATGCAACTAATAAGCACAATGCTTAGTAAGTAAATCCTAACTCACAAATCCATGCTATCGATAATAAACATGCTCATTTCAAAGAACGCTTACTTCCAAAATACATGCACATGGGAAAACTTACATATACTTATCATGCTCAATCATGTTGAAAGCATTACTTGCATAAAACATTTGCAAACTTAACATGCTCATACATTAAAACACTAACCTCTTTACTCTTACCCTTTATCATGCTTGCAAAGTATCAATGTGAACTTATCGAAGTAAAGACATGTACTCAAAGCTAAAACACTTGTAAATACTTATATACTTGAAAATAATATTCAACTTTCTTTAGGCCTTGACATTGTACCATGGTATCAATGTACCAATTGCGCGCTTCTCTAATAGGTTGCGGGGTAGCTAGCCACCGCACTTTGTTAGAGCTTCTTTCTAACTTTCTGTGGGCCTTCCCTTTTGCCCGGTACATGTCACTTTCTGAAAGTAAAATACTTTCTTACTATAGTACTTATACGTAACAAACTATCTTACTTTTGCATAAATTTGCACTTAACACCTTTACCTTTCTTACTTGAGACTTTCATCGAGCACTTTGCGTGCCCTTAATCCCAACCTTATTTTTGGGACTTTTCAAGAATTAAATATTATCATGCCTAGTTTACATACACCAAATCTAAACCAAATAGATTTCTATCATGAGAAAACATGCATCTTTACAAACTTAAAACACACGATAACCATAATCTTAACGCATGCATCATAAAACATGGTTCTACAACAAGATCTTACATACGAAAACTACTCCTATTGCAGGTGAGTGATCTACTTACCCTTTCTTGAAGAAAGCTCACTAAATATGGTTTAAATCCTAACGTAGCCCTTCTCTTCCCTTTCTTCGTGCAAATCTCCTCCCTCCTTGACCCTAGGGAAGAAGCCCTAGATGTTCTACTCAAGAGGAAGGAGGAGGAGAAAAAGATCTCTCGAGTTCTCTTTTGTTTCGCAACCCCTCGCCCTCTCTGTTTGCGCCGACCACCAACCCTAGCCTCCCTTTTCCAACGCGACTTAAGCGGGGCTTAAATACCTCTTCATGAAAAGCCTAACTCACCTATAATATAATTTCGCTCCTCCTTTTTCTGTGCTTGATACCCTAGCCCGTCTGGTCAGCAGGGCGCCCTTAAGGGTTTGCTCCTCCTTGTGGTCGCGAGTTCGAACCCCTGGCTGCCATTTAAAGTTTTTTTTTTAATTCCGAAAAATTGCTAGAAAATTCCGAAAAATCCCTAATAATACCAAAAAATTATTGGGTGTTACAATCCTCCTCACGTTGTAAAAAGTTCATCCTCGAACTTAAAACAGCTCTGGATACCTTTGCCTCATGCTATCTTCTGACTCCCAAGTTGCCTCTTCATGCTTCTGATTCAGCCATAAGACTTTCACTAGTGGTACCTCTTTGTTTCTCAGTTTCTTAACTGCTCGATCTATTATCTGAATAGGTCGACTTTCATAACTGAGATCTTCTTGAACTTGTATCATCTGTGGCTCAATCACTTGGTTGGCATCTGGGAGGTGCTTCTTCAACATTGAGACATGGAACACATTGTGTATTGCTGACATCTCTGAGGGTAGCTCCAACTCATAAGCTACTTTGCCAACCCTTTTCGTCACTGGGTAGGGTCCTACGTATCGAGGACTTAGCTTGCCCTTCTTGCCAAATCTCATCACACCCTTCATAGGAGCTACTTTGAGGAAAACTGTATCCCCAACTTCAAACTCTAACGGCCTACGGCGTACATCGGCGTAGCTCTTCTGCCTACTCTGAGCAGTTTCTATTCTCTGGCGGATACTCCTTATAGCTTCTGTGGTATCATCTATGAGATCAGTCTGTGACCCCATTTCTTTCTTCTCACTACCTTCATACTAACAGAGGGGAGATCTGCACTTCCTACCATAAAGAGCTTCATAGGGTGCCATACCAATAGTGGCTTGGTAACTGTTGTTGTAGGCAAACTCAGCTAAACATAAATACTTGCACCAACTGCCCTTAAAGTCCAATGCACAAGCTCTGAGCATATCTTCTAGAACCTGATTCACTCTCTCTGTCTGTTCATCAGTCTGGGGATGGAAAGCTGTGCTGAATTTCAGTTTGGTGCCTAACGCTGTCTGTACACACTCCCAAAAGTGTGACGTGAAACGACCATCCCTATCAGAGATAATGGTCTTCGGGACTCCGTGTAGTCGGATCACTTCTTGCACATATAACTGGGCTAACTTTTCAATCGAGTAAGACACTCTGATTGCCAAAAAGTGGGCAGACTTGGTCAATCTGTCTACTATCACCCAAATAGCATCATAGCCATTAGTTGTCTTTGGTAAACTAACTATGAAATCCATGGCTATGTCATCCCATTTCCACTCTGGAATCTGAATGGGCTATAGGACACCTCCTGGTCTCTGGTGTTCTGCTTTAACTCTCTGACATGTCAGGTAGGTGCTGACATACTTAGCTATGTCTCTCTTCATCCCTGACCACCAAAATCTTCTTTTCAAATCCTGGTACATCTTAGTGGAACCAGGATGCATTGAGTAGGGAGTTCCATGGGCTTCTTCAAGAATCTTCTTTCTCAGCTCTTCACTATCAGGGACACATAAACGGTCACCATAATAGAGTATCCCACTGTCAGATACTCTAAACTCTTTACTCTCTTCTTCTTGCACCTCTTGTTTAATCCTTTGGATATCAAAATCCTCAGCTTGCTCTTTCTGTATCTCTTCAAGCAAAGTTGACTCTAGTGTCAATAGGGCTAGCTGCCCATCAATAATCTCCACTCCGTAATCTACTATCTCCTTCTGTAATGGTGGTGCCAATGCTGATAAGGACATCAAAGTGGCACAAGTCTTTCTACTCAGTGCATCTGCTACTCTATTTGCCTTACCAGGGTGGTAAAGAATCTCACAGTCATAGTCCTTCACTAACTCGAGCCACCTTCGCAGTCTCATATTGAGGTCTTTCTGAGTGAAGAAATATTTCAGACTCTGGTGATCTGTATAAATCTTACACTACACTCCATACAAGTAATGCCTCCATATCTTTAGGGCAAAGACTACAGCTGCCAACTCCAGATCATGAGTGGGGTAATTCTTTTCATAGTCCTTGAGTTGCCTGGAAGCATAAGCTATGACTTTGCCTTCTTGCATAAGGACTGCTCCAAGTCCTAGCTTTGATGCATCACTGTATATATCGAAGCTCTTATCACCTTCGGGTACTGTAAGGATAGGAGCGCTGGTCAGTCTCTTCTTCAACTCAAGGAAGCTCTGCTCGCAGTCCTCAGTCCACTCATACTTCTTATTCTTTCTGGTTAGGGCTGTAAGTGGAGAAGCTATCTTTGAAAAGTCCTCTACAAACCTTCTGTAGTACCCTGCCAAACCCAGAAAACTTCTGATCTCACTGGCATTCTTTGGTCGACTCCAGTTACTAACTGCTTCAATCTTGGCTGGGTCTACCATAATACCTTCCTTGGAAATGATGTGGCCTAGGAAGGCCACCTGGTCAAGCCAAAACTCACACTTTGAGAATTTGGCGTACAACTCCTTCTGACGTAAGGTTTGCAATACCATCTTCAGGTGTTCGTCATGTTCTTCCTGAGTCTTTGAATACACTAGGATATCATCAATAAAGACAATGGCGAACTTGTCCAGAAAATCCTTGAACACTCTATTCATTAGATCCATAAACGTCGCAGGGGCGTTTGTCACTCCAAAGGGCATGACCACAAACTCATAGTGCCCATATCTCGTACTGAAAGCAGTCCTTGGCACATCACTCTCCTTCACTCTGAGCTGAAGGTAACCTGATCGCAGATCTATCTTGGAGAACACTGTGGCTCCCTTCAGCTGATCAAATAAATCATCTATCCTTGGCAAAGGATATCTGTTCTTGATGGTTACCTTATTCAAAGCTCGATAATCTATGCACATTCGCATAGATCCATCTTTCTTCTTGACAAACAGTACAGGAGCTCCCCAAGGTGAATGACTAGGGCGGATGAAACCCTTGTCAAGCAGCTCTTGCAATTGTTCTTGTAATTCTTTCAGTTCTGCTGGCGCCATGCGATAAGGTGCCTTCGAAATTGGGTTGGTTCCTGGGGCCAACTCAATTTCAAACTCAATTTCCCGATTGGGAGGGAGTCCTGGTAACTCTTCAGGAAACACCTCAGGATAGTCACAGACTACCCTCACTTCTTCTCTCTTCAATCCTTCTCCTTGACTTGCATCCACTATATGAGCTAGAAAACCATAGCACCCCTTCTCTAACATTCTCTGAGCTTGTAAGGTAGATAGGAACCTCTTTGCCTTTCTCCTTGGGTCTCCAATAAACTCAAATGAAGGTTCTGCTTCTGGTGTGAACTTGACTTTTCTCTTGCGGCAGTCTATAGAAGCACTGTACTTGCTCAAGAAATCCATCCCTAAAATGACATCGTAATCCTTCATCTCAAGGACTACCAAGTCACTATAGAGCTCTCGGTTGGAAATCCAGACTGGTACTGCCCTTAGCCTCTGAGTAGAGGCCATTACTTCCCCTGACGGTAAGGTGGTTAAAAATTTCTGACCCAAACTTTCTGGTGGGATCCCTAGCTTTTTAGAGAAACGTATGGATACAAAAGAATGGGTTGCCCCAGTATCGAATAACACAATAGCATATTGAGATGAGATGAGTATTCGACCTGTGACCATGTTAGGAGCATTTGCCACCTCTTCCCTGGTGATGGCGAAAACCCTGGCGTTGGTCGTGGCTGGTGGGGCTTCCATCCTCGCCTGACTGTAATAAGATCCCTCCATAACTGGCTGCATCTGGTGCAGCTGAGCAGGTCCACCCCCGTACTGAAGAAGCTTTGGTGGAGGCGGCTTTGCTTTAGGGCACGCCTTGGCCAGGTTCCCTACTACTCCACAGATATAACACCCGCCAACACTCGACCGGTTAGGGCAAGCCTTCATCATATGCCCTTCTGCTCCGCAAATATGGCATCCGCTCATGCCCTGACGACACACTCCAGGATGTGTCTTCCCACACTTCGGGCAAGGAGAATACTTGAGTTGCTTGCTTGATGCACCCCCTTTGTTGCCCTCAGAAGTCTTCTGGTCCCACTGCTTCCTCTTGCCTGAATTTCCTTTCCAATTCTATTAGTTCTGAGGATTCCCTTGGGGCTTCTGGGCTGCTGCCTGTTGTTGTTGTACACGTGTGGCCTTTATACTATTTAAGTAGTGCTCAGTGATCAAAGCACTACTTACTAGTTCTTCTGAAGTCTGGGGTCTATTTCCACTGCCGGCCACATTCAGAGCTATCTGAGGCCTCAGCATCTTGAGCATTAGCCTGACCCTTTCCTTTTCAGTACTGACTAACTCCGGGCACAAGCGAGCTAGTCGATTGAACTTCTTCACTGCTTCATCTACAGTTAGATCTCCTTGACGGAACTCAGTGAATTCATCATAGTGCTTGTTGGTCACTTTCATGTGAAAGTACTCTTCCAGAAATTCTGCTTCAAAGTCGACCCAGGTCATCTGATTCACATTCCTCTTAGCTTTTACTCTTTCCCACCACATCCTAGCATCTCCAGTAAGGCAGAAGGATGTGCACTTTATCTTCTCCACCTCGGGCCAGTCCAGTAACTCCATTATACTTTCCACCGTTTTGAACCATGCCTGAGCATCCCATGGTTCACTTGTGCCAGAAAAATTCTCGGGCTTCAGTCTCTGCCACTGGATCAGATATGCTTCCTGTCTCACTTCTCTTGTCAGAGGTATTGGGGGAGTCTCTGTCACCGCTGGTGCCACTACTTGTGCCACTGGCGCCACTGGCGTGGCAACAGGAGTGGCCTGCTGATTAGCCATCAAGGCAGCAATAACTTGCTGCTGCTCTGCAAGTTGCCTCTGAAGTTGGGCCACCAATCCTTGAAGATCTGTGGGTGGTACTGACTCAGTTGACTCCTGTTCTCTAGGAGCTTGCTCCTCGTTGCGGGTAATTCTGGGACGTCCTCTTGCCATCTCTCTTGCTCTATGGTGTATAGAAAATAAATAAGAAATAAATGCTCATTATCTCTTACTAACTTACTTCACTATCTCTATGCATACATTAGCATACAATAATAATACTCACATACTTTTCAATCATCATGCACTTACTGATATTAGCAGTCAATAAAGAAAGCATATAATACTACAATACAAGAACTTCTTACTTGGCAGGCGGCAGGATTGATGCTTGATGTCAGTGTGGCGGAAGGGTGGAGACTTTGCTTTGATACCACTCTGTAACGACCCGACTTCTCTAACATTCTCTATACTTAAGCCGGATAGTCGCTCGCTTACTACTACCTTTACCTTTACTCACTTAACCTTAATCTTTGACTTCACCAATCAAAATCATGCTAAAGACATACACAAATCATATACTTTCAAGACATACAAGGATATAACACCATGTCTATACTCTATGCTAGTTTTATAAACATCTTAGCAACTCCAAACAAATCTAATGACTTGAAATTAGAATCCTTGCGGAATTTAACAAGACTACCAAACCATATGAAATTATGCTAAAGATTGTATCAACTTTTGACTCTATGCGGAGATAAACACAATGTTCACATTTTACCAACCAAAACATTAAATATTAAAGCTATACTAGAGTTTTGTACTCAACCTTGTCTCTATGCAAAGTTTACACAAAATCATTATGTTCTAACAATCCAAAACATAAACCACTAGTTTCTATAAGACTTAACCCAAAGATCTCTTCCACGGTTCCGCCGCCACTGAACATCAATGCAAGTCCTGGTCACCTCCATAACTTATGCTTTTTCTTTACCTTTATCTGCAATAGGAGGAAATGCAACTAATAAGCAAGATGCTTAGTAAGTAAATCTTAAACTCACAAATCCATGCTATCGACAATAAACATGTTCAGTTCAAAGAATGCTTACTTCCAAAATCCATGCACAGAGGAAAAACTTCATATTCTTATCATGCTAAATCATGTTACAAAAAACATTACTTGCATAAAATATTTGCAAACTTAACATGCTCATACATTAAAACACTAACCTCCTTACTCTTACTCCTTATCATGCTCGCAAAGTATCAATATGAACTTATTGAAGTAAAGACATGCACTCAAAGCTAAAACACTTGTAAATACTTATATACTTGAAAATGATATTCAACTTTCTTTAGGCCTTGACATTGTACCATGGTATCAATGTACCAATTGCGCGCTTCTCTAATAGGTTGCGGGGTAGCTAGCCACCGCACCTTGTTAGAGTTTCTTTCTAACTTTCGGTGGGCCTTCCCTTTGCCCGGTACATGTCACTTTCTAAAAATAAAATACTTTCTTACTCTAGTACTTATACGTATCAAACTATCTTACTTTTGCATAAATTTGCACTTAACACATTTACCTTTCATACTTGAGACTTTCATCGAGCACCTTGCGTGCCCTTAATCCTAACCTCATTTTGGGACTTTTCAAGAATTAAATATTATTATGCTTAGCTTACATACACCAAGTCTAAACCAAATAGATTTCTATCATGAGAAAACATGCATCTTTACAAACTTAAAACACACAATAACCATAATCTTAAAGCATGCATCATAAAACATGGTTCTACAACAAGAACATACATACGAAAACTACTCCTATTGCAGGTGAGTGATCTACTTACCCTTTCTTGAAGAAAACTCACTAAATATGGTTTAAATCCCAACGTAGCCCTTCTCTTCCCTTTCTTCGCGTAAATCTCCTCCCTCCTTGACCCTAGGGAAGAAGCCCTAGATGTTCTACTCAAGAGGAAGGAGGAGGAGAAAGAGATCTCTCGAGTTTTCTTTTGTTTCGCAGCCCCTCGCCCTCTCTGTTTGCGCCGACCACCAACCCTAGCCTCCCTTTTCCAAGCGACTTAAGCGGGGCTTAAATACCTCTTCATGAAAAGCTTAACTCATCTATAATATAATTTCGCTCCTCCTTTTTCTGTGCTTGATACCCTAGCCCGTCTGGTCAGGTGGGTGCCCTTAAGGGTTTGCTCCTCCCTGTGGTCGCGAGTTCGAACCCCCGGCTGCCCTTTAAAGTTTTTTTTTTCATTTTTATTCCGAAAAATTGCTAGAAAATTCCGAAAAATCCCTAATAATACCAGAAAATTATTGGGTGTTACAAAGTCTATTTATAGCCTAAGAGAATGAATCTGGATTGTTGATTGCTGATGACTTTTCTCTTGGCTGTTGATCCATGGATGTAATCTGGATGGTTGATCTTGGATGGGATTAAACTGCATCCATTGGATTTGATTAAAGGATAATGTAACATTATCTTTTAAGAAATAAAGTTTTAATTAAAACTTTATCTTTCATCTCGAGATGGTTGTTTGAATTTCCATGTCGCTGTTCTAATCTCTAAGTAGTAATATCAGCAATATTTTATTGCTATCGCCCTTTATCCCAAATGGTAAGTTGGTTACCGTGTATTGTTGATGTCTCGGGTTCGATCCTTCTTGGCACTAAATAATTTTCTCTTTTCTTTGAACCAGTCTTTTTGAATATTGGCAACATTTCATGGCAATCACACTTTATCCCAAATGGTAGGTGGGTTAGTGTGTGTTGTTGAGGTCTCGGGTTCGATCCTCCTTGGCACCAAATAACTTTTTCTTTTCTTTTGGGCACTTGGACTAGTCTTTTTAATTCTTCGTCTTCTGGGTGATTTCCGGCCAACCGAAGTTAGGCTCACCCGAACCCGACTCCGGCCTTTCGCCCCTCGAGCGTCCTTCCTCCCGGCTTCTCGTCCCTCGGACACCGCGCACGTCCTTATCGCTCCACCGGTGTACTCTTCCGCAGCTTCCGCGTCCCTCGGATTGTACTGAGCCCGTCGGCTCACTTTCCCGCGCAATCCTTCTCGTCCACTGCGTCTTACGCTTGACTTCCTCCGTACCTAAGTTCCTGCACACTTAGCAGAGGGATTAAAAGCAACAGGACCTAACCTAACTTGGTTGATCGCATCAAAACCAACCGGGGCACCAACAAGATATTGCTAGAGCTCAAGAGTTGTAGCCAAAGAAGAGTTCTCTCCATCGTCTTCTCCATCAGCTCTTAAATCTCTGCTCAAAACCCAGGTCACAGGCGCCTCTGCAGCTCCCAGCTGCTCACCAGCTTCTCTGCAACAACCTCAGCTACTCCTGACCTCATCTGGACTCACTGAACTCTCCAGCCAAGCCCAGGTTAGCTCGTCAGCTTCTAGCTGTTGCCAGCCTGCGCCATCCGTTGTAACCTGAGAAGAAGAAATGGACAAACCTGCTCCAAGGAAAGACTCCCATTGACCCTCCTTGAGTGTTTGAATCCATCCCTGTCATCTGCATACTTAGCATGTCATTAGCACAACAAATAAATAGAGAATCACATATCAGAGCAAAGACCAGTAGTGTATCAGTAGTAATCAGAACGCGATCAGAACTCTGACAGCGCTTTTGAATTAAAGCTGTCAGCTACTGATCGGTCCCCGGACCGATCAGAGTGACTCCTGATCGGTCACCAGACCGATCAGGATGGGTCCAGACCGATCAGGCTCCAGCCTGATCGGTCCCCAGTGAGAAATTAGAAATCGCGACTCCTTCGTGATCGATCACCAGACCGATCCCAAGTCGTGGAGTGATTTTCCAGCTTCGCAATCCAACCCTCCTGATCGGTCCCCAGACCGATCAGGGTGTGGCCTGATCGGACTGGTGACCGATCAGGCCAGTCTCTGACCAATCAGGCTTCAGCCTGATCGGTTACAGTGAGAAGCTCGCGACAATTGATCGTTCACCAGAACGATTTGAATAGTATCCCTGATCGGTCACTGGACCGATCAGGAGCCGATCAGTAGGCTTCCAAACTCACTATATGCTCCCTGATCGGTCACCAGACCGATCAGGAGCCGATCAGTAGGGTTCCCAAACTCACTGTATGCTCCCTGATCGGTCACCAGACCGATCAGACATAGCTGGATCGGTCACTAGACCGATCCACGAGGGAACTCCGTGCCAACTTCCCTGATCGGTCACCAGACCGATCCAGGCAAGGTCAAATCTCCTCTAAGTCAGAGAACAAGCTTCCAGCCCTTCTCTGACTCATTCTTAGTCCCGCGGACCAAGACTCCGTGCTCAGTTTCCCTCACCGGGACTTCAACCTAGCCCTCCAAGCTAGGACCTGGCCCTCCAAGCCAGGGTTTCATCCAACCTAGCCCTCCAGGCTAGGACCTGGCCCTCCAAGCCAGGATTTCATCCAACCTAGCCCTCCAGGCTAGGACCTGGCCCTCCATGCCAGGGTTTCATCCAACCTAGCCCTCCAGGCTAGGACCTGGCCCTCCAAGCCAGGTTTCACCCAACCTAGCTCTCCAAGCTAGGACCTGGCCCTCCAAGCCAGGATTTCAGGACCTGGCCCTCCAAGCCAGGATTTCATCCAACCTAGCTCTCCAAGCTAGGACCTGACCCTCCAAGCCATGATTTCATCCAACCTAGCCCTCCAGGCTAGGACCTGGCCCTCCAAGCCAGGATTTCAATCACCTAGCTTTCCAAGCTAGGATTTCATCCAACTTCGTGCCCAGTCCCTGACCAGGACTTAATCTCAATCATCTCATTAACCTAAACTAAAATTGGTGTCAACACCAAAACAACAATTAGGGTCAGACTGCATCAACAATTAGCAGACCTGATATTTTATTTACAGTAGGTATTTATGCTAGATACCAAACCTGTGCTAAGGAATCCCACTTAAGTATTGTCAAAAGAATATTTAGGAATGTTAAAGGTACTTTGAAAGTAGGAATTTGGTATCCTAGGACTCCTAATTTTGACCTACTAGGTTACTCTGACTCAGATTATGCAGGATGTAAATTAGATAGAAAAGCACTAGTGAAAGTTGTCAGATGTTGGGTCATAGCTTAGTTAGTTGGTGTAGTAAGAAGCAACACTATGTTGCATTATCCATAACTGAAGTTGAATACATAGCCCTAGGAGAATATGTAGCCCAACTACTATGGATGATGCATACCCTTAAGGACTTCCAACTGACCTACACTAACACTAAAGTTTTCATTGATATTATTAGCTCAATTAACCTTACAAAAATCCTATACACTATTATAGGACTAAACATATTGAAGTAAAGCATTATTTTGTTATGGATCATGTAGCTAGGGGTGAAATTGTACTTACACGCATAGAATCTAAATCCAACTTAGCTGATATTTTTACTAAACCACTACCTGAGTCTAAGTTTCGTTTACTAAGAAGGCAGCTAGGAATGTGCTCAGTGGTATAGGTTTATTTATCTATTATTTTTGCTTAATCATTTTCTTTAGTTATTTTTCAAAAATTATTGTCTTTAACTGCTTTTCAAAAAATTTATTTCCTTAAAATCATGTTTTTTTTAATGTTTTACTTATTTCTAACTTAGTTTTTAAAAACTTACCCCCCTCAAAACTAGGGATTTCTTCATTATGGACTTAGCTTAGGCCTTACCCCCAGATTACAATCTCCTATAGACTTAGAAGTCAACATCTCACAAGCATATTAGGATACCATGCTTGACAACTTAGACTGGGTTGAGATGCTTAGGCCTATAGTTAACTCAAGATGCTTTAAGTTAGTGCATTAAAAGTAATTGGGGCAATAAATATAATAGAACATCAATCAAGTCTAGAAAGTCTAACTTGATCAGACTACTTAACTTTACTAACCTAAGTGAAAACTACTGCTTTATAATAGTTAGAAATAAACTGGGTTAGATAGGGGCCCAAGAATTTATTTTTTTATTTTTTTATAAATTTTTTTTGAAAATTATTGCATGCTTACTTTTAAATGCTTAGTCTCAAATCATGCTTAGACTCAAATGGGTGATTTAACTTGGTTCAAATTTTATTTTTCTGCATTAGTTTTTTTGTTTAATGTTTATCTATCTCAAAATTGTTACTTAGAACATCTTACTTGCTTTCTTGAAAATAATTTTTAGCATTATTCATTTTTTTCGTTAACTTGTTTTTCAAAATTTACTTACATTTTTAAAATTCACGAACTCTGATACCTAATTATTTTTTCTTTTCTTCCTCCTTAACCAAATTTTTTTAATGGCAAAGGGGGAGAGTAAGAAAAAAGTTAAAAAGTTAATTTTCGAAGAAACTTTTTATTTTTTTCTAAGTATGCAAATGAAGAAATTTTCAAAGGAAACTTTTTTCTAAGTATGTAAATGAATTTCAAGTTTTTTTAAAATATTACTTAGTACTCTGCTTCTTCAAAAACTCTATTTTTTCAAAAATATTTTTTTTCAATTTCACTTAAAACTTTTTTTTTCAAAGTAATACATAGAATATTTCAAAGTAATTAACTTTTTCAAAGTGATACATAGAATTTTTCAAAGTAATTAACTTTTTCAAGTGATACTTAAAATTTTTTCACAGTAATTTGAAAAATCTTTCAAATTAAAAAATACACGATTTTCAAAAACATCAAGGGGATAGTTTTATATTAAGGGGGAGCTTCATGAATTTTTTAAAATTTGCAGTTTTTTTAAAATTGAACCCAATTTACAAATGTTTCAAAACATAAGGGGGAGATTACTTATCAAGGAGGAGATTTACAAAGCAATTTTGTCTAACTTTGAAAAAGCTACTTTTACTTTGAAAAATGTTGGACTCTATTTCTTTAAATGATTGTGATACTTGCTTATCTATTTTAGCTTAACTTTTGAACTAGGTTGTCATAAATCAAAAAGGGAGAGATTGTTGGTGCTGAAAGTACTAGATCGAACCTGATTTTGATAATGGTAAAGGGTTCAAAGTTAAGTATGTTATTTGATCTAACGTGTTTAACTAAGTGTGTAGGAAAGTCCTAGTTTGTTTAGGCACGAAGTCATGACCTGTAGGGTTTAGCACAAAGTCTTGGTCGAGGACTGGGCACGAAGTCTTGGCTGAGGGCTGGGCACCGAAGACCTGACCATGGGTTGGACACGAAGCTTTAAGGAAGTGGGAACGAAGACCTGCCCGAGGGTTGGGCACCAAATACTTGATCCGAAAGATCTGACAGAAGACTTAGCTCAGCAAGGACAACAAACAGAAGTAGGGACTGTTGGTGCAAGTTGCATCAGTGATGTCCTCCTCTAAATATTTTAATGTTTGACAATATACTTAAGTCAGTGGTACATCAAACAAGAGAAGGGGAGTTAAGAGAGGAGTAATAAAATGGACCAAAGTCCTAGTAAATCTAGGCAATAAGTCATGGTTCGAAGAATTGGGCACTAAGTCCTAATCATTGATTGGGCACTAAGTCCTGGCAAAGGGCTGGGTACCGAAGACCTGCTCGGAAGGAGGGCATTAAGTCCTGGCAAAAGGGCTGGGCACCGAAGACCTGCTCGGAAGGTGGGCACTAAGTTCTGGTCTAGGACTGGGCAAGAAGACCCGACCGAGGGTTGGCCACTGAAGACCTGGTTCGAGGAATTGGGCACCGAAGTCCTGGACTTAGGGTTTGGGCACGAAGTCTTGGTCCGAGGGACTGAGTAACTTAGCTGAGCGATGACTAAGGACAGAAGTAGAGACGGGTTGGGGTTCGGATGTCTCGAGATCCGAGAGTATTGGAAGCTAAGCAAAAGTCCACCCGAAGGACGGGGTGGCAAACGTCTCCTGAAAGGAGTAGTTGAAAGGCGCATTCTCGGGGGTGAGAACTTGCGTCGGTTTGACCTAGGGTTTCATGGAAATCCGAAGTCAGAACCAAGTCCTTAAGGCTAATATTGTGTGTATATTTGCTTTGTATTCGTGTATCTTGCAGGTGCCAAGAATGTATGACAAAGCAGGGAAATCACACAGAAGGCGGCTGAAAGCCTTGAGGCCAGGTGCCCCCATCAATAGGGGCGCCCAACAGCTTCCAGGCGCCCCCATCAATAGGGGTGCCTGGCTCAAAGAATAAAAAAATAGGGTTGTCGAAGAAGGCAGAACAGGCTTCCATTCAGGCGCCCAGGATGATACAGGGGCCTAAGTTGAAAGCTGTATTTGCTGATTCGAGTTCGAAACAGAAATAAGCTTTCATTCAGGCGCCCGGGATGATACAGGCGGCCGAGTTCATGTAGGCGCCCGAGTCAAAGGTTTTATCAGCTGCGACGATTTCGGCGCGGGGATAAGGTTTGACCGAGCCCTATGGGGTGCCCCCATCATCACAGGCGCCCGTATGAAGCCTATAAAAGGGGCTTGATCCCTCTGCTTCAGACATAACTTCCAAGAGCGATTCTGATCATTCTGACCGACGACAACGCGCTAAAGACGAGGTTCTACGACCGGGAGGCTCCAGGAGGAAGTGCATGGCCCTTTGGAGGTCCAGATCGGTCGAGTTTCAAATCCTTGTTGTTCAGTTTGCTTTTAGTATTTCGCAATCAATTTATTATCTTTATGATTGTACTTCTGCACTGTAAGACGGGTTTTCTCCGCCTTCGGAAATTCCGGAAAGGAGACCAATAGTGGACTCACACCGAGTACATATGCCTTGGACGTACTGACCCTGGGGGATCGGGAACCAAGTAAATAAATCCCGCGTGTCTGCTGTGATTGTTTGTTTTATTCATTCTGTTTTACTTTTCCGCTGCACTAACGCTCTGAGTCTAGAAAGATTGAATGTTTCACGAATTTCCGCAAAGATTTCTCGGTCGATATTCACCCCCCTCTATCGACGGCACCGGTCCTACAAGTGGTATCAGAGCCAGACCGCTCTTCACTGGACTAACCGCCGACGGAGCAATGACGCCAGGAGTTGAGGGGGAGCCCAGGGGTGAATCAGGTATAATTTAATTTTAAAATGTCAAATTTTAAATTCCATATTATATGCTTCACGTGCAGGGAGAGAGGGCACTATAAAAGTCAGTGTCCTACTAGTAAGAATCGTTCCTCACCGACGACAAAGGAGGCACCAGCGCCCGAAGTCCGGAGGAACAAGGACCACATTAGATGCTTCAAATGTGAGAAATACAGACACTACAAAAATAAGTGTCCAGCAAAGGTACGTAAATTTTATGTTCCGAAAATTTTTAAATCTCCTGCAATTTCTTATGTTAATTATTTAGATAATTTTACTAAAAAAATAAATTGTGTAAATAGGCAAATTAATGTTTTGCATGATCAACTAGATAATGTAAATAGTAGTAAACTATCAAAAATTAATTCTTTAATCCATAATATCAATTCAAAAATTACTGAGCTTAATTTTGAAATTAGATCTGATAAAATTACTGAAATTAATTCTATAATTAATCTTAATGTTAATTCAGAAATTAAATCTGTTATTCACAAATTCAAATTTGGAAATCCTTTGGATAAATCTGAATTTAAATTTGAAAATCCTAAGGATAATTCTGAATTTAAATTTGAAAATCCTAAGGATAATTCCGAATTCAAATTTAAAAAACCTAAGGATAATTCTGAATTTAAATTTAAAAATCTTAAGGATAATCCTGAAACTATTGAAATTATTTCTGAGGATAATAAGGATAATTCTGAGGATAGTGGAGATGATGTCTCGTTAGATAATAATTTAATTATTCTCTTGGATAATCATGAAAAATTAACTAGTGACCCATTTTACTCCACCTACTTTGAGGATATTAAAAGATCTAATCTTGAGGAGGAGATGGAATTTTCTAAGATTAAGGCCATAGTTAATAAAAATTACCACGATTCAAATAAACCAGAATTATTAGAAAAACTTGAAAAGATAAATAAAGAAGAAATAGTAGATGAGTCAGAAATTTTTGAAATAATGAAAATTAAGAACTTAAACCCACAACTATTAATTAATCATTTTAACCTTAATTATTTAAATCTTAATTAATTCAAATTAATTCTTAATTAATTCAATTAAATCTTAATTAATTCAAATTCAAATTAATTCTAATTAATTCAATTAAACCTTAATTAAATCAAATTCAAATTAATTCTAATTAATTCAATTAAACCTTAATTAATTCAAATTCAAATTAATTATAATTAATTCAATTAAATCTAAATTAATTCAAATTCAAATTAATTCTTAATTAATTCAATTAAATCTTTATTAATTCAAATTCAAATTAATTCTAATTAATTGAATTAAATCTTAATTAATTCAAATTCAAATTAATTCTTAATTAATTCAATTAAATCTTAACTCAAATTAATTCAAATTCAAATTAAATCTTAATTAATTCAATTAAACCTTAATTAATTCAAATTAATTCTAATTAATTCAATTAAATCTTAATTAAATCAAATTCTAATTAATTCTAATTAATTTAATTAAACCTTAATTAATTCAAATTCAAATTAATCCTTAATTAATTCAATTAAATCTTAATTAATTCAAATTAACTCAACTTAACTCAATTAATTCAATTCAATTAAATATTAATTAATTCAAATTGATTCAATTAAATATTAATTAATTCAAGTTAATTCGAAATTAAATCAATTTAATCTTTAATTAATTCCTAATTAATCCAATTAAATTAATTCATATTCAAATCCCAATTAATTCTTAATTAATTCAATTAATTCTTAAACTCAAACTAAAATAAAATCTTATCCAAACCGCAACAATTAATTTAATAAAATTAAATATGTCAACGTGGGTTGACATATTCGCGGGTTCATACGATATGTATCAAATTGAGAATTTGATACATCTTTAGAAACTTAATTAAAATGCTTTGGACTTATTTGAATCATGCATCAATGCCATGAGCATGCATCTGCTATTTTCTTTTAAATATATGTCATGTCATTCATATTTAATTTTTATGCATAATTTAGAACGGCTATAGGAAAAGGAATAATTGAAACTTGATCAACCTAGTATTAGGTGGAGGTGAGATAATAGTACGTTAGGGAAGCCTTTTTGGTGGAACTAGCCGAAGCTACCGATTCAAAACCTAAACTAATTAGACCAAAATCTTTCAAGAAGTAACTTGAAGATGAATTTTCTATAAAAGGCTTTGTCAAGGAAAGGGTTGATGATCCAATAAGGCTACGACCAAAGAAGGCCCAGTGCCTCGCCAAGACCTGGAAGCCAATTACTGAAAATCAAATTCACTTTACTATTGTCAGATTTGAATCTAACACAAGCTTCAGTTAAATCTAAGATTTAATAATAAATCAAGAAAAATGATTCAAGCATCTCACAATACACCCATAAGGCAACCATGCTTGCTGTATTGAGACATCTAGAATGGGTGAGATGTTAAAGACTAATAAATTGATGAATATTTTTCAAAACTGTTTTAAAAATGGTTAGAATATTTTTCTAAAAATATATTTTCAAAATAGTGCTTCAACATAATAATATTTTTATGAATTTTATGCTTGTCTGATTGTCAATGTATGATATGTTTTCAAAAATTTATATCATTTTCAAAAATTGGTTGACTCACACAATTATACATAAGCCTCCTAGGAAAACACTAAAGTTCCTTAAGGCACCTAGATAGAGTCAAACGGTGTCGGGTACAGGGGGAGTGTTCTCATTCTTTTGAAATGTTTTTTTAAAAAACATTACTATCATTTGGAAATGGTTTTCGAAAACTGTGCGTTAAATACTATTACTTACGTTTTTTTTGAAAACTATGCCTGACAAATTACCTTCATTTCAAAATATGTTTCAGAATTTCAAAATACGTTCTAAAATTGTGCCTATGTCTTTTGATTTTGATAAACCCTAAAGACACAGAGAAAGGTCCACTTAATGATTTACAAGGACTCCAAGGATGTGTCAGATTTAGGGGGAGTCTAAATCAAAAAGAAATTATTTTTAACAAGTATTATCTTTGACAATTTATTAGATAATTCCTTTGATCTGAACTAAAC
Source organism: Boesenbergia rotunda (assembly GCA_024364735.1). Classification (NCBI taxonomy): domain Eukaryota; kingdom Viridiplantae; phylum Streptophyta; class Magnoliopsida; order Zingiberales; family Zingiberaceae; genus Boesenbergia; species Boesenbergia rotunda. The sequence continues at coordinate 40,910 of JAGFNQ010007929.1, forward strand.
CCTAAAGACTTAGAGGAAGAGTACTTGTGGTCAACAAGCCTCTTAGGACTGGGTCAAGTTTAGGGGGTGGGCAAATTAAAAGAATTATTGAATATTTCAAATGTTTTCATGAACAGTATTTTCAAATCCTTTTGAAAACATATGTATCCTTTCAAATACTATCATTTTTCTCTAAAAAATATTATTTTCAAAAATTTATCTTGTTTTAATCAATGTGAAATAATATTTTTCTTGAGTTTGAAAAATTTTCCAAGACACTTAGGAAAATGTCCTTGTAGCTAACAAGGTTTCCTATGATTGTGTCAGACTGGAAGATAGACCAAGTCAATTAAAATATTATGTTTTAAAAATAATGATTTCTCAAAAGTACTTGAAATTTTTAAAAATGTACTTGCAAATATTTTCAAAACACTATCATTTTGTTGCTTATCAAAATTCTGTTTAGAAATAATACTTACTTGAATTTGAAGAATTTTCCAGGACACTTAGAAAAATATCCTTGTAGTCAACAAGGTTTCCTAGGATTGTGTCAGACTGGAAAAGAAACCAAATCAAATAAAACATTATGTTTTTAAAAAAAAAATACTTATACTTCTCAAAAATTCATAATATTTTTCAAAGTACTTATATTTTTTCAAATTCATAATATTTTTCAAAGTACTTATATTTTCTTTCAAATTCATAATATTTTTCAAAAGTACTTATATTCTTCAAAGCTCAAATCTTGTTCAAAAGTACTTGTAGTGTTTTCAAAAACTCAATATATCTCAAAAGTACATGTTTTCTTGAAAAATATTTTCTAAAATTTTTCTAAGGAAATTTTTTCCAGATCAAACATTTTCTTACAAATACAAAATATTTTTTCAGAATTGCACAATACTCTTCAAAATAGATTTATTCTGGAAATTTTAGTACTTAGTATTACTATGCTTTCAAAAATTTATACTAAGTATTTGTCAAAAGAACAAAATGTTTTTATTGTTGGTACAAGTATTTTTTTCCTTTTTTGATGTATGACAAAGGGGGAGAGATACGTCTTAAGTTAGAAATAAACTTTTTTCTCTCTTACCAAAGGATCAAAATAATCAAAATGTTTTTCAAAAAGGGGGAGAGTGAGTGGAAGTTAGAAGTTTTTCCCAAAAGATCAAAAATTGGGTTTTCAAAACTTTTTTCTTTTTTTCCCAAGGAGTATAATTTAGTCCCTTCAACCAATCTAACTTAAGATATTGTCAAACAACAAAAAGGGGGAGATTGTTGGTGAAAGTTGCATCAGTGATGTCCTCCTCTAAATGTTTTAATGTTTGACAATATACTTAAGTCAGTGATACATCAAACAAGAGAAGGGGAGTTAAGAGAGGAGTAACAAAATGGACCAAAGTCCTAGTAAATCTAGGCAATAAGTCCTGGTTCGAAGAATTGGGCACTAAGTCCTGATCTGGATTGGGCACTAAGTCCTGGCAAAGGGCTGGGCACCGAAGACCTGCTCGGAAGGTGGGCACTAAGTCCTGATCATGAATTGGGCACTAAGACTGGAAAAAGGGCTGGGCACCGAAGACCTGCTCGGAAGGTGGGCACTAAGTCCTGGTCGAGGACTGGGCAAGATGACCTGGCTGAGGGTTGGACACCGAAGACCTGGTTTGAGAAATTGGGCACCGAAGTCCTGGACTTAGGGTTTGGGCACGAAGTCTTGGTCCGAGGGACTGAGCAACTTAGCTAACCGATGACTAAGGATAGAAGTAAAGACGGGTCGGGGTTCGGACGTCTCAAGATCCGAGAGTATCGAAAGCTAAGCAAAAGTCCACCCGAAGGACGGGGTGGCAACCGTCTCCTGAAAGGAGTAGGTGAAAGGTGCATTCTCGGGGGTGAGAAGTTGCGTCGGTTCGACCTAGGGTTTCGTGGAAATCCGAAGTCAGAACCAAGTCCTTAATGCTAAATATTGTGTATATATTTGCTTTGTATTCATGTATCTTGCAGGTGCCAAGAATGGATGACAAAGCAGGGAAATCACACAGAAGGAGGCTGAAAGCCTTGATGCCAGGCGCCCCCATCAATAGGGGTGCCTGGCTCAAAGAACAAAAAAACAGGGTTGTCGAAGAAGGCAGAACAGGCTTCCATTCAGGCGCCTGGGATGATACAGGCACCCAAGTTGAAAGTTGTATTTGCTGTTTCGAGTTCGAAACAGAAATAAGCTTTCATTCAGGCACCCGGGATGATACAGGCGCCCGAGTTCATGTAGGCGCCCGAGTCAAAGGTTTTATCAGCTACGACGAGTTCGGCGCGGGGATAAGGTTTGACCGAGCCCTATGGGGCACCCCCATCATCACAGGCGCCCGTATGAAGCCTATAAAAGGGGCTTCGACCCCTCGGCTTCAGACACAACTTCCAAGAGCGATTCTGATCATTCTGACCGACAACAACGTGCTAAAGACGAGGCTCTATGACCGGGAGGCTCCAGGAGGAAGTGCGCAGCACTTCGGAGGTCCAGATCGGCCGAGTTTCAAATCCTTGTTGTTCGGTTTGCTTTTAGTATTTCGAAATCAATTTATTATCTTTGTGATTGTACTTCTACACTGTAAGACTGGTTTTCTCCGCCTCCAGAAATTCCGGAAAGGAGACCAATAGTGGACTCACGCCGAGTACATAGGCCTTGGACGTACTGACCCTGGGGGGTCGGGAACCAAGTATATAAATCCCACGTGTTTGCTATGATTGTTTGTTTTATTCATTCTGTTTTACTTTTCCGCTACACTAACGCTCTGAGTCTAGAAAGATCGAAAGTTTCACGAATTTCCACAAAGACTTCCCGGTCGATATTCACCCCCCCCTCTATCGACAACACCGGTCCTATAGGGACGGGTCAAGGTACGGACGTCTCGAGATCCGAAAGCTTCAGAGGCCGAGTAAAAGTCCAACCGGAGGTGCCGGTTGGCAAAAGGTAACTTCTCTAGAGTAGAGTAGGTGATGACACGTTCCCCGAATGAGGGAACAGTAGGCGTTGGTCCGACCTAGGATTTCATTTCAAAATCCAAAGTTAGGATCGGATAGCTCCAACTATCAAATATACATTCTATTTTATATATTTTTCATGTTATTTGGATTTTGGACTAACCCTATGTTGCAGTTGAAGATATTCCACATCAGTAGCTTCCAGGGCGCCCGAGACCTCTCAGGCCCAAGAGGTTAAGCGCCCAAGAGGTCTCGGGCGCCCGATTATACAGGCTCCCGAGAGATCTCAGGCTTGTGGGATTGATGTGATCGATAGAGAGGGGGGTGAATATCGATAACGATTCTTCGGACGTAAATCAGATTTAACGCAGCGGAATAACCAAGTCAAAGCAATGCTAACACTTTATTTTTACTTGGTTCAGAGTCTGTAATGACTCCTACTCCAAGGCCCATAGTCCTTGACCGTTTTTGTTGGGCAATACTATAATTCATAAATGGAGTATAAGAAAAATGATTAAGTACAGAAATAAAAATTATATCGACGACACTTAAAGAAAGAATTTCATTGTAGAAGCGGCATGTCGTCGATCTTGAACATCTTGGGCACAGAGAACTAGAGCATAGAAGCTTTATCGTTGAAGTTTCGAGAGCTTGAATTGTCACGCCCCGAGGAGCTGCTCGTCTGATACCGACCGGACTGCCACTCCCTCGACCGACGGAAAATTCAGAAACCTAACCTCTACGACCACCTCAGATGATTGTACCACAGCCTATAGGGCTGGAACAACCATCTGAAATCAACAAAAGCGAGACGACGATGAAAGCTGCGTACCGGTACGACTTACGACAAACACAAGCACAAGACCTCCATGGCTCACAAAAGTACAACTATACCGCCATATAAAAGGACACAATCAAATACGAATACCGCAGCGGAAAAGTAAAGTAAAGAAACAGAAAAAGGGTACCAACATGTACCACCAACAAAGTAATAGAAACATCCCAGAATCATCTCGAAGAAACACGCGAACTGGGATAGGCTGCCGGGCGCTCCAGACAATCATCCTGAAATAAAAACAGGGAGCTAACGGGGTGAGTAATAATACTCAGCGAATATCTCATCAGATATACAGGATAGTCTAAGCTAGCAATAGAGTAACCGGAAATCGAAATAGCACAGGTACATGCAGGGGTAAACATAACTGGAACAAGGATAGAAACACCATACCAAGGTAGCTGAGTCGTCGAAACTGACATAAGGGTCTCCTGTATGTGCATGTCAAACAAATGCAACATCTAAGTATAACAAGCGCGGGCAAGTGTCCGCTCACTCTCCTGCGTAGAGCTGTGACTGCCGTCCGTACTCTGCCGCTGCTACTCCTGAGCAACCGAGTAGACGGTATGCTGTCGGTGTAACACCCCTACTCCATGACCTATCCTGGCGATATCAATAATAGCCCCAGGCCAAAACCTATCCTGGCGATATCTATATTCGCCCCAGGCCATCACCTATCCTGGCTATATCAATAACAGCCCCAGGCCAAAACCTATCCTGGCGGTATCTACATCCGCCCCAGGCCATCACCTATCCTGGCTATATCAATAACAGCCCCAGGCCAAAACCTATCCTGGTGGTATCTATATCAGCCCCAGGCCATCACCTATCCTGGCTATATCATTATCAGCCCCAGGTCATCTCTGGAGGATATCTCTATCTGAGTGTTAACACCTACCCCATGTATATAAATGGGGGAGAGACCTATCTCTCTCAACTCCTGGTATATGGGCTACTCAAGGAGGGACCTCTGCCTGCTACCACGCTCCGATTCACTAACCCATGAGTGCATGAGCGGAGCAGCACAGAGCACACTACCCATACCCCGTCAACAACTAACCCATGAGTGGCCGTATGGATAGGTCAGTATAACTGTCGACCTGACTCACCCATGAGGGGCCACTGATCGACAGTGATGAACAGTGCACGATGATGCATGACTCTGGTCAAACAGCATCCACTATCTAATCCACCTATATCAACATGATATGCAAGGATCATAAGTAATGCACCATAGCCTAGATCCTAATGGTGTAGGTATCACATGCTAGGTATATCCTAAACAGTATCAGCAAAGGTAGAGCAGGTATATAAGGCAATACATTACTCTACCTCTAACATAGCATATCAAGTATATCAGCTATGACAAATCTAAAAGATAAGTCAGAGATACCCGCCTCCAATGTCGGTGCTCGAAATGAAGAGAGCTCTCCATCCAAAATAATATCCGCGAGCGAAAGCCAAGTAAATTAATGTCCTGCACCAAATATAATACCCTTAGCTATTTACATAAAAGTAACTAGCTAAAATCAACTACTACTCATGTTAGGGCTAAAATCCCAAACTCCTTAATCATTTAATTAATCTTAATTAAATGCTTAATTCCAATTTACCCCTCGAAATAAAAATCAGATTCAACTTAGGCCTAACCCAAGACCTAACTCCTAAACCTATTTGCAACTCTTAACAGGGAAGATCCAAGACTAGATCCATGTACAAAGCAAATCCCAGAACCAAGTAACACCCATGAAGCTCAAGATCACAACTCCACCAATATACAACAATCGAATCAAACAACCAGTGCAAACTCTCGGTTACCTCCACCACTAGCAAATCAAGCATCATTTCATCAGCAACCCAAATCCAAACCTAACTAATATCAACCACCAAACGAAAAATATGGCAGAGATTCAAAGCAGAGGAACCGCTTACAAAACCAACCATCTGATTAACAAAGGCAGTAACCACAGAACATTCCAAATCCTTTGATTCTAAACCCCAACTCACGGCGAGAATTCACAGAATCTGACCTAATTTCCAAAACAGGTCAAGAACCAACTACAATCTCACAACCAATTTCAAAACAACAAAGTCACTCCGCCAAACTCAGATCTGAATCAAGAACACTAAACCATACCCTAATCATCCATCACCAAATCACAATCGCAAGAACAATCTGAGAAGAAGAAATCGAGATCCAACAAACAGCATCACATAATCCCAAATCGCAGAATCAAGATTCCTTACCTCGATCCTTCCTCTGCTCCGATCCGAGTATTCCCACCCACCGATCCGAGAAGCCAGTCCAAGATCCCCTTTCCAATGCGTGCCCCTTAGCCCAAAACTCAACCCCGACGTAGAGTTGAGAGACCCTCGCTCTCGATCTCGGTCGGTGAAGGCCAACAGCAACATGACCGAGGAGAGGCGAAGCCGCGATGGGGAGGAGAAGTGCAGCCGGAGGGACAGAGGCCAGGGGAAGAGCTCGCGGGTGTTCGCCAGGGATTGCGTCCGCCGCCTTCGTGCGAAGGAAGGGATCGTCGATAGGGAGCAGTGCGGCGTGGGTTCGGCTGCGTGCTAGGGCAACGGGCGGAGGAAAAAGAATGGCAGGCACTCGGAAAAGGAAAAAGGCAGATATATAAGGGTGTCATTTTGCGATTAGCCCCTCTGATTTTTTTGCATATTCGACATAGGCCCTTAAGATTAGGCAACTTTTGTATTCTGGTCCCTTAAATTTTCGGTATTTTAACATTCTCCCCCACTAACAAAATTTGGTCCCCAAATTTCGTTGTCACATGTGCTAGGAACGATCATACCTGCAGTACGTTCCTCAACCAGACAAATGGGAATAGCGAGCTCGGATGGTATCCTCGAGCTCCCAGGTCGCCTCGTCATCGAGTGATGCTGCCATCCGACCCTGACCAACCGGATTGTTTGGTTCCGTAGCTGACGCTCCCGGAACCCAAAATCCATACAGATACCTCCTCATAAGTACCATCCGACTGGAGCGGAACAGGCACCTCGAATAATACGAGTGTGGAATCTCGCACATGACCTCTCAGCATTGATACATGCATCACGTCGTGGACGCCGGTCATAGACGGTATAAGTGTTAGGTGATAAGCTATAGCTCCAATCCTTTCCAGGATCTGGCACGATCTAATATACCGTGGAGCTAGTTTACCTCTGGGACAAAAACGTTTCACCCCTTTCTTGGATGAAACTCGAAGGAAAACCTGATCACCTGCAGCAAACTCTATGGGTCTGCGCCTCCAGTCAGCATAGCTTCCCTAGCGATCCTGCGTTGCTAATAATTTCCGCCTGACAGTCCGTACTAACTCTGTCTCGTGCTGAACTCTCTGGGATCCCAGCAGCTGAGTCTCATCGACCTCATCCCCGAAGGTGGGTGTCCTGCACGTCCTACCGTACAACACCTCAAACAGTGCCATCTGTATCGCCGAATGAAAGCCGTTGTTGTAGACGAACCCCACCAAGTGCAACTGGTCCTCCCAACTGCCCCCAAAGTCCATCACACACGAGCGCAGCAAGTCCTCCAGAGTCTGGATAGTACGCTCTGACTGTCCGTCTGTCTGAGAATGAAAATCTGTGCTGAGACGGGCTCTGTACCCATAGCCCTCTGCACACTCAGCCAGAACTGAGATGTAAAGCGCAGATCTCTATCAGAGATAATACTCAGAGGAACTCCGTGCAATCTGACTATCTCCTGCCAATACAACTCTGCTAATCTATCAAGAGAATCTGTCCTCCGGACAGCTAAGAAGTGAGCAGATTTGGTTAGTCGGTCCACGACCACCCAAATCACATCATGACCTCTCCTAGTCCTCGGCCAACCCACTACGAAATTCATAGTGGTGCGTTCCCACTTCCACTCGGAAATGGGGATCCTCTGGAGGAGTCCAGCAGGTCTCTAGTGCTCTGCCTTAACCTGCTGACAGATGAGACATCTAGCAACAAAGTCCGCGACGTCCCTTTTCATGTCGTTCCACCAATAGGAACATCTCAAATCACGATACATCCGAGTGCTACCCGGATGAATAGCAAAACGTGATCGGTGAGCCTCCTGCAACAACTTCTCTAAGACAGGGTGCGCCTCTGGTACACACAACCTCCCTCGGAAGTATAGAACACCCTCTTCATCACGTGTAAAATCCGACTGCATTCCTGAAATCGCCTGACTGCCCAGAAACTGAACATGCTGGTCACTGGCCTGAGCCTCTCTGATTCTCGTCCGAATCTCTGACTGAGCCATCAAAGTCGCTAGCAATCCTCTCTCTGTCCGAGATTGCTTCTCTAACCCCAACTCAGAGAAATTCTAAATCAAATCTGTGACCATCACACTGTGGCATGCCAAAACAGCTCTAGACTTCCGACTGCGGGCGTCGGCAACTACACTAGCTTTCCCAAGATGGTAGTTAATGGTGCAGTCGTAATCCTTCAAAAACTCCATCCACCTCATCTGTCGGAGATTCAGCTCTCGCTGAGTGTACAGATACTGAAGGCTCATGTGGTCTGTGAAGATCTCGAAGGTGACCCCCATACAGATGATCTCTCCAGATCTTCAGCGCACAAATGATAGCGGTCAACTCTAAGTCACGAGCGGGGGAGTCCCTCTCATACTCCTTCAGCTGCCGAGAAGCATAAGCAACCACCCGTCCATGCTGCATGAGTACCGCACCCAATCCCAGGACAGATGCATCAGTATACAGAGTGAAATCATCCTCTCCGAAAGACAGTACTAGAACTGGCGCAGATACAAGCCTCCGCTTCAACTCCTGGAAGCTGGTCTCGCAGGTTTCAGACCATACAAACTTCACGCCTTTCTTGGTCAGGCGTGTAAGGGATGATGAAATGCTGGAGAAGTCTTCGATAACGCGTCGACAATAGCCAGCCGAACCCAGGGAACTGCGCAAATTGGAGCGATCACCCAATTCACTTCAGACCCTCCCTATGTCCTAAATAAATCCCCGACAAGGTCCTTAATACTTATTCCCATTTCCAATCATAAATTGGAAACGTCTAATATAACCCCGTGGATCCCTAAGGTTCAACCTTCATCTACTAACCTACCAAACATCTAACCACAACATCCGCGATATCTTTCCCCATGTCGGTCCACCAACGGGAACGCCTCAAGTCTCTATATCTTCCGTATTACCTGCAAAACACACAAACTCGGAACGGTGAGCCTCACTTGCCTCTTAAGTGAGACAATCAAGGAAGCTCCTTCGTAAATAGGTCAGAAAATTTTCACACCATAGAAAACGCTAGTACCCTCTTTCGGACATACGTCCGAAAATTCTCGGACTACGAGAACATCCCAGAGCCCAGGGGTACCACTGTCCTCAGTACGGCCCAGTGACAATAGGAATCTCTAACGTTCACATGCCAGAACCTCTGGGCCCGAGACGAGGAGGTAACTGGAATCTCGTCGTCTCTGGTGCCAATAAATCACCACATGGACTGGTTTGGGGGTCAGATCGTAACCACCCTTGCTTGACAACCAACGGTCTACCCCTCAAAGCCCGTCCTCGATAACCTCTACCGATTACGGTCGAATTTCTTAGGTGTTACGCAGCAACACCAAATTCACCGCACCACATCCGTTCCTAAATTCTCGATGTATCATCGAGAATATTTAACACGTACGACATGTCTATGAGTCATGATACCTCATAGGCTAGAACAGCGTCAGATCAGTCGACTAACCGTCGTCTCGTAACCCGATATACTCCAACTCCGCTCTAAAAGGTGATAGAGACACAATCTCTTAGGAGTATCCCAAAGTAATCGAAAAGTAATTATTTGTTTCCTGAGTATCGTCCTTAGTGTCTTCACGTAAAGGTAACTCAGTCTCGTAAGTGATTTGCATCACTACACAAACCAGAAGTCCAAAGGTACCTTCTTGGTTATCCAAACCAAGTACGACCGATAATCCCGTAAGTGTCAAGCAACTAGCTCTACACTCCTCCGGATCGGTACAAGTCACATTTGACTGTATTATTTAGGTTATCTAACCAAGTATAATGAATACGAGGTCAAAAGTCCCCCAGAACAGGATACATCTATCCTCTATCCATTGAAATGATAAACAGGGAATATCATCTCTGCTGCATCCAGCAGGTCATGCCTCAAAACATGTCATCTAGGATATCTGTACGGAAATAATTAACCCTAACCGCCCAAAGCTCCATGAGCTAAAGTTGACCGATCCTATGTCGGTCGAGCCAACTACGATACGCAAGCTCCAAAAGGTTGTCGTCCGATGTAACCCTAGCTTCCCAACTCATTACTCGGTACCATTGAAGAATCAATATTCTCCACTATACAATCGAATTCACAAAGTGTCATCCGATCATCTCCTTAGTCAACCTTGACCATAATGGTGATTTGGAAAAGCTTGACTAGGTGTCAATCGAGCTACCTCCATGTCAATGGATACCCACCCTAACATTATGGGAATCGATATCCAATCCCTCTCGGGAAATATCTATCCAGCCTATCCAAGGTAGAGTATACAAAAGTATAAGCGATACTCAAGAGATATATATCTACTATGATATACATCAAAATATCACAAAGATATATATCTATGAAAGTCAAACTCATATTCCAACTATATCGATCTTTTACTATCAGTTATAGTATATATCTAGTACTACACTTCCTGCATCAATGCTGGTCATGTACTCACTCTTACCCTCTAGGTCACCTAACTCAGCACGAGCAAACCAGAAGTCTAAAACTCCCCGATATAGAAGAAATCATCACTGTATCGATATGCAGTCCCAATGACTCACAATCGACAACAACTGATACTAGTATACAACTGGAATGGGACAGGAATTCTATAACTTGAATTCCTTAACCTCCGATAGGTTATTGACAGGTTCGACCCTCGTCTTCCGACCATATATCGGTGCTACTCGAGAATCAACATTCTCTGCATCCTAGACGAGTCGGCAACATGTCAACCAGTCACCTATAATCGACTCCCAACATGGTCGCGAATAAAACAGATCGACTACATGCCTTCCAGCCAAAACATATCTACGAGTACCTACCGGTCAAGTATATAAGTCGATACACAATCCCATCAAAATAAGGAATGTCGAATGTCTAATACTACACTAGAGAGTAGATACAAAAGAGGTAATTAAGACTTGTCATATACCTCGTGTCGTCTGGAGGAGTCCCGTCGCCGCCATGTCCCAATCACGTACATCGAGAAACGACTTCGGCATAAAATCCGAACAAACACCCACAAGACCACAAGGTATCTCGAGAACCTGGCTCTGATACCAAAAATTGTCACGCCCCGAGGAGCTGCCCGTCCGATACCGACCGGACTGCCACTCCCTCGACCGACGGACAATTCAGAAACCTAACCTCTACGACCACCTCAGATGATTGTACCACAGCCTATAGGGTTGGAACAACCATCTGAAATCAACAAAAGCGAGACGACGATGAAAGTTGCGTACCGGTACGACTTACGACAAACACAAGCACAAGACCTCCATGGCTCACAAAAGTACAACTATACTGCCATATAAAAGGACACAATCAAATACGAATACCACAGCGGAAAAGTAAAGTAAAGAAACAGAAAAAAAAGGGTACCAACATGTACCACCAACAAAGTAATAGAAACATCCCGGAATCATCTCGAAGAAAACACGCGAACTGGGACTGGCTGCCAGGCACTCCAGACAATCATCCTGAAACAAAAACAGGGAGCTAACGGGGTGAGTAACAATACTCAGCGAATATCTCATCAGATATACAGGATAGTCTAAGCTAGCAATAGAGTAACAGGAAATCGAAATAGCACAGGTACATGCAGGGGTAAACATAACTGGAACAAGGATAGAAACACCATACCAAGGTAGCTGAGTCGTCGAAACTGACATAAGGGTCTCCTGTATGTGCATGTCAAACAAATGCAACATCCAAGTATAACAAGCGCGGGCAAGTGTCCGCTCACTCTCCTGCGTAGAGCTGTGACTGCCGTCCGTACTCTGCCGCTGCTACTCCTGAGCAACCGAGTAGACGGTATGCTGTCGGTGTAACACCCCTACTCCATGACCTATCCTGGCGATATCAATAATAGCCCCAGGCCAAAACCTATCCTGGCGATATCTATATCCGCCCCAGGCCATCACCTATCCTGGCTATATCAATAACAGCCCCAGGCCAAAACCTATCCTGGCGGTATCTACATCCGCCCCAGGCCATCACCTATCCTGGCTATATCAATAACAGCCCCAGGCCAAAACCTATCCTGGCGGTATCTATATCAGCCCCAGGCCATCACCTATCCTGGCTATATCATTATCAGCCCCAGGTCATCTCTGGAGGATATCTCTATCTGAGTGTTAACACCTACCCCATGTATATAAATGGGGGAGAGACCTATCTCTCTCAACTCCTGGTATATGGGCTACTCAAGGAGGGACCTCTGCCTGCTACCACGCTCCGATTCACTAACCCATGAGTGCATGAGCGGAGCAGCACAGAGCACACTACCCATACCCCGTCAACCACTAACCCATGAGTGGCCGTATGGATAGGTCAGTATAACTATCGACCTGACTCACCCATGAGGGGCCACTGATCGACAGTGATGCACAGTGCACGATGATGCATGACTCTGGTCAAACAGCATCCACTATCTAATCCACCTATATCAACATGATATGCAAGGATCATAAGTAATGCACCATGGCCTAGATCCTATTGGTGTAGGTATCACATGCTAGGTATATCCTAAACAGTATCAGCAAAGGTAGAGCAGGTATATAAGGCAATACATTACTCTACCTCTAACATAGCATATCAAGTATATCAGCTATGACAAATCTAAAAGATAAGTCAGAGATACCCGCCTCCGATGTAGTAGATCGTAAACGAAAAGAACCCCCGTCTGAAATAATATCCGTCGCAAGTGGAGTCCAAATCGCCAAGTCAGGGTCCTGTGCCATGAACATAAATTTAGCTATTTACAGTAGTACTAATAGCTAAATTAATGCTAAACAATATTAGGATCTAACCCTAACCCATTACAACTCACGGTAGAGCACAACGAAGCACCCCCATAACTCAGCTAACCGAACTAAAAATTGATCCTTCACAAAAACTGATCAATCCAATCCCACAATCTCACAGCAAGGGTGGAAAAAAAATCCAAGAACAGAGTATCCAAATGGAAGAGTGACAACCCGATTACTATACTAATTATCCGCAATCCAATCAACTTCTCAGAACTATATTGTAAAGAACTTGATCAGAACCACCCATCAATTCCAAGATCAGACTTCAAACTCGAACAGAGATTGAAATATCAAAACTCGGATCGATCCAATCGGTAACACAATGTTCCTAACCAATTCAAATCGTTTGCACTCTCTATCATTCAAACATGGCAGGAATTAATCAGCAAGAACTAAAACCTGATGCAAACCCTAAATTTTTGATCAAGAATAGATTCCTAATCGTAAAACCCAAAAGAACCAACGAAGGTGCCAAAATGTCCAACTTACCTCTGCGTGTGTGCTGGCAGAGCTCCTTAGCTTCGACACCAAACCAACTGCTCAAGATTCGACTCCCCCTTTCGAGATCGCGTAAGAAGAAAGGAGGTAAGCGCCGAAAACCCAATCCCTAAAACGCAGAGGAGAAAGAAAACCTATTTCTGAAGAAGAACACCAAAACCCCAATCTGCGCTCGATGGAGAAGAGGGGAAAAACTAATACCTCGATCCAACTCAAGGGAGACACAGGAAGCTACCCTCCGGTGCCACCTGATCGCCGCAGGAGATCGGTCGCCGGCCTTGGAGCTCCGTTCGGACGAGAAAGCGATGGAAGACGGAGAGGAGGAGATGAGAATGTCGGCTCGAGCCGTGTGCTAGGGCAAATGAAAGAAATGAACCAACAGCTTATATCTTCGAACCCTTTTACATTTTAACCCCCTCCATTTTCCGATTTTTCTAACATCAGCCCTCTAATTTCGGACATTTTACATTTTAGCCCTTAATAATTTCGTATTTTAACAGTTTTAGCATGGAAAACTCCAAGAAAGGTTTTCTACCTTTCAGGCATGGAGTTCCTCTATCTAAGGAGATGTGTCCTAAAATATTAAAGGAGATAGAAGAGATGAAGGCAGTTCCTTATGCATCAACTGTAGGAAGCCTCATGTATGTTATGCTGTGTACGAGACCAGATATTTGCTTTACTGTGGGCATGGTTAGCAGATATCAGAGTAACCCTGTACAGGGATATTGGACTACGGTAAAACATATACTGAAGTACCTGAGAAGGACTAGGGATTATATGCTGGTTTACCGGGCAGACTAATTAATTGTTGCTAAGAAGACTCGATCCCAAGACCTCACCTAAGATATGTTGCCATGGTTACCACTTGGGATAGCTGGTGATGACAATATGTAGTTGCCGATGTTACTACTTGAAGATTACAACAGCGAAGTCTAGAGCAGAAGAAAAAGTCTTAAAGGATAAAACCTTATCCTTTAATCAGATTCAATGGATGCAGTTTAATCCCATCCAAGATCAACCGTTCAGATTACATCCATGAATCAACGGCCAAGAGAAAATTTCTCAACAATCAACAATCAAAATTTATTCTCTTAGGTATAAATAGGCTTAGAGTTTCAGCCTTTTCATTCATTCAATTAATTCATTCTAGTAAATTCTCTAAAAGTCTAGCATGCTATTTTTGTAAGGCTTCTTCGCCACAAGGAGATTTTTATTGAGCGTCCACTGCCTTGGAAGCAACGTTCTCAGTTGCGACCAAGTTTCTTTTTTAAAGACGAGTGCCTCCACTTTCATTTTTTTTACTGTCTATTCATCCCCCTCTAGCCGTCCAACCCGATCCAACAAGTGGTATCAGAGCCAAGGTCGCCGCAAAAGGATTAACCACCGGTTGCAGCAATTTCAAGAAAATAGTTAGAACTGTAATCTACCTGCCGAAGTTTGAGGGGGAGTTCGTGATGTGGAAGCGCCAAATGCAGGTATTTTATAAAACTGATATTGAACTGCTACTAATTATGAAAAATGGTTTTTCAGTTCCTAAATACACCAATGACAAGGATAAAGAAATAGAGTTGTGGACCAAGAAGGAGCAAGCAAACTTTGTAGCAAACAACAAAGCGAAATTTCATCTGCTAGCCGTTCTTCCCGCACAAGAAGCCAACCACATCGGGAATTACAACTCGGCAAAAGAGCTCTAGGAGAAATTCCTGGAATTGTATGAAGAAGAGAATAAGAAATCAGAAATCGTCGCACTGAACACAAGGAAGATCCAACTCGATGACGAGACCTTGTCAGAAGAGTCAGAAGGTCAAGAATATGCGGGACTTGCGCTGATGGCATGTCATCAAGAAGGGAGCACTGATGAAGGGGGAGAGACATCAGAAGAAATCGACGACGAAGAAAGAACCTCGCTTTTCGAAAGCGACCCGATAAGTGAGGTTTGTTTTCTTCCTCATGATCAGTTATATGCAGGAGCTAAAGCCTTGCTCAAATCTAATTGTAGATTAGAAAAAGAAAATTAAAAATTAAAAAATGAATTAACACTTACATCCTCTTCTGATATTTTGAAAAATGAAAATGATAATTTGAAAAACTTAGTGCAAAAATTAGAACTTGATATTGTATATTTACGACAAAAGAAAAATAGCTTTCCTAATAATTTAAATTAGAATTTTAAAAACCACAAGGGTCAATTTAAAAAAGTACCCAAAAGCTATATTCCACCTATGTTTTTAATTAATCCTGTAAACAGAAATTTATTTTGGGTTCCAAAATTTATTTTAAACTGATAAGTTTTTTATTATTTATGTGCAGAATTTTTTTACAAAAATTATGTCTTTTTTATGCACAATTATGTTGTCCATCTACTGAGAATTTTTCAAAATTTTTTGAATATTTTTCGATTTTCTGCTCGAAATTTGAAATTAAAATTTAAAAATAGATAAATAATTCACTTTCATATATCTAATTTTTCATGATTCAGATATAGTGGAAAAAACTCATTATAATTTTTTAAAAATATTTCGAACTATTTTTCGAATTTATTCTTCAAAAACTCGTATCTGTTATTTTTTATTTATTTTCAGACTTGATGAACAAATTTAAAGCAGAATTTTTTTTCCAAAATCATATCTTTCTCTTCGACTTTGATGAAAATATTCAAATTTTTTATAGATATTCGATTTTTTTAATGAATTGTTTCAAAATTCGATAGAAAAACATTTTGGTATCAAAGGGGGAGAGTGTAAATTTTTTTAATAAAAAATTCTAAAAATTCAAAATTTTTTCCTCCCTAATTATTTTTCCCCATTTTTTTTGATGTGATCAAAGGGGGAGAAATAGGGTTATGTTAGGGGGTAGTCTTCTAATTTATTCTAAATTTAAGTTTTTTTGAACTTACATTGTTTGCATTATTATGCATGTTTTTTTTGTTTATCCTAACTTAACTCGGATTGATGCATAACAAAAAGGAGGAGATTGTAAGTATCCCTGGTTGATTTTGATGTGATCAATCGATTTAAGTTAGGTCCTAGTGTGTTTAATCCCTCTGCTAAGTGTGTAGGAGCTTAGGTATGGAGGAAGTCGAGCGTAAGACGTAGCGGACGAGAAGGATTGTGCGGGGAAGTGAGCTGACGGAATCTATACAATCCTAGGGATGCGAAGCTGCAGAAGAGTACGCCGGTGAAGCGAGAAGGACGTGCGCGGTGTCCGAGGGATGAGAAGTCGGGAGGAAGGACGCTCGAGGGGCGAAAGGCCGGAGTCGGGTTCGGGTGAGCCTAACTCCGGTTGGCTGAAAATCACCCAGAAGATGAAGAACTAAAAGACTGGTTAGTTTGACCATGTCAAACAAGGCGCTCGAAAAAAAAAAGAATTTAATTACTGCTAAGAAGACTCGATCCCAAGACCTCACCTATGATATGTTGCCATGGTTTCCACTTGGGATAGCTGGTGCTGATAATATACAGTTGTCGATGTTACAACTTGAAGATTACATCAGTGAAGTCTAGAGCAGAAGAAAAAGTCTTAAAGGATAAAACATTATCCTTTAATCAGATCCAATGGATGCAGTTTAATCCCATCCAAGATCAACCGTTCAGATTACATCCATGATTCAACGGCTAAGAGAAAATTCTTCAACAATCAACAATCTAGATTTATTATCTTAGGCTATAAATAGTCTTAGAGATTCAGCCTTTTCATTAATTCAATTAATTTATTCTTGTAAACTCTCTAAAAGTCTAGCGTGCTATTTTTGTAAGGCTTCTCCACCACAAGGAGATTTTTATTGAGCGTCCACTGCCTTGGAAGCAACGTTCTCAGTTGCGACCAAGTTTCTTTTTTAAAGATGAGTGCCTCCACTTTCATTTTTTTTATCGTCTATTCACCCTCCTCTAGCCAGTCCAACCCGATCCAACAAATCGTACCTCGGTTTATTATGGAGTACATGCTCTAAATCCCGATATAATAATGGACACATGTACTTAGTAGTTATTTCTTTGATTTACCAATAGGCGAGATTTATTCTGCTAAATCGATAGTCCTGGTAAGTTGGGAAATAATATTATTTACATGGTGTGCCATTGATTATAGACGGAATCCGTGTCCTAGAGAGTCAGGATGATGATGCCCCCTTGATGAGCTCATAAGGTTCATCATGTTAAATCTTGTAGGTGGACTTGATCTAACATGATGATAAGGATGAGTGGTACTAGTCAAGGAGTTAGAGGTTGATTAATTAAAATTGTCAGTAATTTAAATTAATCAATGAGCATTCGATATCTTAAACACGAAGAGATAGATTACTCATAATAGGTGGAACCCATATGAAAATATGGGGGTTGGTGAGGTAATTCAATGGAGATCCTTTAGTGGAATGAATCTTCATTAATGGATTGTGTTTGGATCCATTAGCAGGCCAAGACCCAACTCCTCCTCATGGTCCCTATTGTAGCCCTATATATACCCCATGGTGTCATGAAACCAAGGAATTAATCATCCATCAATCCATAAGCCAAAAACCCAAAACCCCTCCCTCCCTTCTCTCTCCTAGGGTTGCGGCACCCACTCTAGCAGCCGGCGGCAACAAGGAGAAGAAGGAGAAGGAAGAGATCATTTCTACCTCGGTTTCTTCTTCCTCTCTTCTCTCCTTTAGCCGGAGCACTACTTCAGCTAACTAGATCTGACGGAACAAGGGAGAAATGTAGGACCGGTGCCGTCGATAGAGGGGGGGTGAATATCGATCGTGAAAATCTTGTCGTGAACACTTCATAAAACTTTCGATCTACTCAGAATGTTAGTGCAGCGGAACAGTAAATAAAACTAAAAGCAAGACAGGGACACTGCGGGATTTATTTACTTGGTTCCCAACCCCCCAGGGTCAGTACGTTCAAGGCCTATGTACTCGGCGTGAGTCCACTATTGGTCTCCTTTTCAGAATTTCCGGAGGCGGAGAAAACCCGTCTTACAGTGTAGAAGTACAAGCACAAGTACAGAAAATTAAGTATGGAAAATTAAATGCAAACCGAACAAAACAAAGTTGAAGCTCGGCCGATCTGGACCTCCGAAGTGCCGCACACTTCCTCCTGGAGCCTCCCGGTCGTAGAGCCTCGTCTTTAGCGCGTTGTCATCGATCAGAATGATTAGAATGGCTTACAGCAGTTGTGTCTGAAGCAGAGGGGTCGAAGCCCCTTATATAGGCTTCATACGGGCGCCCTGGATGCTGGGGGCGCCCCGATAAACCCGGTCAAACCTTATCCCTGCGCCAACCTCGCCGCAGCTGATAAAGCCTTTGACCAGGGTGCCCCGGACCTTCCGGGCACCCTTGTGAAGGCTTATCCTGTGTTTCAACCTCGAAACAGCAAAACAGCTTTGAACCCGGGCACCTCGGACGCTCCGGGCGCCCCGCTTGACACCTATTCTGCCTACCACAAAAAACCTGCATTTTCCTTCTTTAGCTTGGGCGCCCCCACTGATGGGGGCACCCTGGATGCATGGGGGCGCCCTGCTTCAAGGGCTCCAGCAGCCTGCTTTGTCTTCTAATCTTGATACCTGCAAGATACACAAACACAAAACATATATACATATAATATTAGCCTTAAGGACTTGGTTCGAACTTCAGATTTCCACGAAACCCTAGGTCGAACCGGTGCAAGTTCCCACCCATGAGAACGCGCCTTTCAGCTAGTCCTTTCAGGAGACGGTTGCCATCCAGTCCTTCGGGTGGACTTTTGCTTAGCTTCTGATACCTCCGGACCTTGAGACGCCCAAACCCTGACCCGTCTCTACTCCTGTCCTTAGTCATCGCTCAACTATGTTGCTCAGTCCCTCGGACCAAGACTCTGTACCCAATCCCTAGGTTCAGGACTTAGGTGCCCAACCCTCGGCCAGGTCTTCGTGCCCAATTCCCCGAACCAGGTCTTCGGTGCCCAACCCTCGGCCAGGTCTTCTTGCCCAGTCCTCGACCAGGACTTAGTGCCCACCTTCCGAGTAGGTCTTCGGTGCCCAGCCCTATGCCAGGACTTAGTGCCCAGCTTCACTCACCAGGTCCTAGTGCCCAGCTTCACTCACCAGGTCTTAGTCCCAAGCTTCACTCACTAGGTCTTAGTGCCCAGCTTAACTAGGACTTTTCTTCCGCTTAGGTTACTTCTCCTAACTCCCCATTGTATGTTCAATGTATCACTGTCTTAAGTGTATTTTCAAACATTAAAATACTTTAAAGGAGAACATCATTGATGCAACTTGCACCAACAAGAAATGGGCGCAAGTTGTGGTGTTTGTCACCGCAAAGTGGAAGAAGAAGAAGGAGGAGTTAGGTCTCAGCTTTCTTCACCCTTTTCCTTTTCCTTTTCTTCCTCTTTGTGGATGGAAGCTTCTTGGAGCAAGGAGCAGGTTTCGGCAGGCCAAGAAGGAGGTGGTTGGATCGGGGGCGCAAGCTTGAGGAAGTTCTTTTCTTCCTTTGTCGTCGGCACAAGGTGGAGACCAAGCACTAGGGTTTCGGCTAGTGGATGAAGGTGGTGATTGGGTGGCCCTTGGTGATTCCCATTCTTGGTAGATCGTCACCCACACAATGACCAAGAGGGGAGGGTCATACAATAGAAGATCGTAAGGTAATAGAAGGTATAAACTCTTCCTTGGCTCCTTTGATTTTCTTGTCATTTTATGTGATGTTAATTAATTATTGTTGGATCGAGAAAAACGATAGAGGGGGGGGTGAATATCGTTAAAATCTTTTTCGGATTAAGGAAAGAGAAAACACGCAGCGGAAAATAAAACAATCACACAGGAACACAAGATTTTTACTTGGTTCGGAGTCGCGGTTGGCTCCTACTCTAAGGCCCACGGTCCTTGACCATTTACTTTGGGCAATACTATAATCGCGCAAAAATAGTTTACAATTTGAGTACAGAAATATTGCAGTAAATGAAACTAATTACACTTTTCGTTACCGACGTCCGATGTGGATCGTATTTCGGAGCAAAGGGACGTCGTCGGCGCTGGTATCTCGAAATCGGAGTTTGCCGGGGCGTAGCGCTTGAACGAAAAGCTTTGGAGCGTATGAAAGTTGTGTTGTTGAAGCCTTGGGGTCGAGCCCCTTTTATAGTACTCTATCGGGTGCCTGATGGCTTGGGGGCGCCTGACACGTTCCCTTCGATCCGAAAATCCTTATCCGCGGGCTTGGTCAGCGCTTGTCCTCCCCTCTTGGGCGCCTGAGCTGATGGGGGCGCCCGTGACCTCACGGGCGCCTGATCCACCTTGGTTCAGTGTCTTCGCAACTGGTTTTTGGTTTTTGCCTTCACCCTTGGGCGCCCATATCCTTACGGGCGCCTAAGCCTAGTAGGGCGCCTGACTCCATTCGGGCGCCTAGGCCCAGTGAAGAACCTTCACTTGCAGACGATCAGTCCTTCAACCCTGCAACTAAGGATAGTCCCAAAAACACAATAAGCAGTAATTACAGCCGTAGCTATCTTGGTTCTGACTTCGGGTCTCCCAAATGGAACCCTAGGTATAACCGACGCCTACTGTTCCCTCGATGGGGACCGCGTCCTCACCTACTCCTCTTAGGAGAGTTTACCTTTTGCCAATCGGCTCCTCCGGTTGGACTTTTGCCCGATCCACCTGACCAGGTCTTCGTGCCCAACTTTCGTTCAGGTCTTCGGTGCCCAGCCCCTTGCCAGGACTTCGTGCCTAGTCCTCGGCCAGGACTTCTTTGCCTAGTGTACCTAGGGCTTCTTCCTGCACACATAGTAAACAAATTAGACCACAATAACATCTTAACTCTTGAACCCTTTGCCATTATCAAAACCCAGGTTTGACTTAGGTGCTGCCTGCACCAACAATCTCCCCCTTTTTGATTTATGGCAACCCAGTTCAAAAAGTTAAGTTAAACAACAGAAAAATTAGTTTTAATTTCCTCCCCCAGGAAGAAATCTCGCCCTGAGTTTTTCAAACATTCGTGGGGTTTTTGAGAAAGTTTCTAAGTCTTTGTTGAGAATTTTTTCAGGTTTTCAATACTTAGAAAATTTTCAAAATGGGATTTTTAAGTTAAAAAAAATATTTTGGTTGGGCACTTAGAAAATTTTCCACCATATTTGAAGTTAACACTTAGAAAATTTTCCACCAAAAATTTTTTTTTGAGTAAATACTTAAAACTAATTTTTGAAAACACTTTTGAGTTAAGGAAGGATTTTCGACACACTTAGTTTTTTTTTACTTTAGAAAAATTTTCTAAATTGATTTTGAAGTTTTAACATTTAGAAAATTTTCAAGTATAATTTTGAATTTATAACTTAGAAAAATTTTCTAGAAAATTTTGAGAGTAAGTACTTAGAATAATTTTAAAAACAACAAACAAATTAACTTTTCAAAAAGAACTTAAGAACTTAGAGAACTTTACTTTTTGAAAAAGGAGATAAAAGTTTTTTGGAAAAAAGATTTAAAAAAATAAATTTTAAAACCTTCTTTTCTCTCCTTTCCAATCTCTCCTCCTTTGCCATATATCAAAAAAAATATAGCAAGAAAAATGAGTAATCAAAGTAAGGTGCTGTACTAAACCAATTCTAAGTTTAAACTTGGACCAAATCAATTTAAATTTCTTCTTTCGGGTCCTGTCTAACCTAGTTAGCTACTTACTAACTATTATAAACAACAGCTTTCACTAGGGTTAGTCAAGTTAAGTGATCTGATCAAGTTAGATTTTCTAAGCTTGACACTTAACCTGATTACTATTTAATTAGTATTTAGTGCCCCAATTACTGCAGATGCACTGACTTAAAGCATCTTGAATCAAGGCAAAGACCTAAGCATCTCAACCCAATCTAGGTTATCAATCAAAAGTACCCTAGGGTGCTTGTGAGATGCTGACTTCTAGATCTATAGGTGCATGCAGTTCTAGGGTTAGGGCTTAGGCTAAGTCCATTTGTGAAAAAGCCCTAGTTTTGAAGGGGGTATGTTTTGAAAAAACTAAGTTGAAAAATCATTTTAAATAAATAAAGAAAATGATTTTGCAAATTAAATAAGAAATAAAATAGTTTTTGAAAAGAAACATAATTAGAGCAGTCCTATTCTACCAAGCATAACCCTAACTGTCTTCTTAGTGAGCTGAACTTAGACTCAGGTAGGGGTTTGGTGAATATATCAGCTAAGTTAGATTTTGAGTCTACATGCTTAAGGACTATCTCACCCCTGGCTACATGATCTCTTACGAAGTGGTGTTTAACTTCTATGTGTTTAGTTCTAGAGTGTTGGATTGGGTTCTTAGTTAGGTTAATCGAACTTATATTATCAATGTAGACTTGAGTTTGGGTGTAGTCAAGCTGGAAGTCCTTAAGAGTGTGCATCATCCATAAGAGTTGTGCTACACACTCTCCTAAAGCAACATACTCAACTTCGGTTGTGGATAATGCTACACAGTGTTGCTTTCTGCTGCACCAACTTACTACACTGTTTCCTAAAAGTTGGCAACTTCCACTTGTACTCTTTCTATCTAGTTTGCAACCAGCATAGTCAGAATCTGAGTATCCTGACAGGTCAAATGTTGAGGTCCTAGGATACCAAATCCCTACATTTAGGGTGCCTTTGATGTATCTAAGTATTCTTTTTAGGGCTGCTATGTGCATTTCCTTAGCACAAGTTTTGTATCTAGCACACATTCCTACAGCAAAGAGGATATCAGGTCTGCTGGCTGTAAGGTAAAGTAGATTACCAATCATACTTCTATAAAGTTTAAGGTCTACGGGTTTACCTTCAGGATCACTATCTATTTTTACATTTGTGGCCATAGGAGTACTTATGCTTTTGGAGTTATCCATTTTAAATATCTTTATTAACTCCTTAGCATATTTGGATTGATGGACATAATTTTCATCCCTAGTTTGCTTAATTTGTAATCCTAAAAAGAAGTCGAGCTCACCAACTAAGCTCATTTTGAATTCGTTGTCCATTATTTTTACAAATTCTTTTAAGAAATTTGAGTTGGTGGATCCAAAAATTATATCGTCAACATAGATTTGGGCAATAAAGATGTCTTTATCTAAGGTCTTAACAAAAAGAGTTGAGTCAATTTGTCCTTGGTTAAATTCCTTAGAAATGAGGTAGGTTGATAGGCATTCATACCATGCCCTAGGTGCTTGTTTTAGTCCATACAGTGCCTTATTGAGTCTATAAACATGGTCAGGCTTTTCTAAGTCCTCAAAATTGGGGGGTTGTCCTACATAGACTTCTTCTCTAATAAACCCATTTAGAAAAGCTGACTTCACATCCATTTGGTAGAGTTTCAAACCTTTGTGGGCTGCAAAGGCTAGCAACATTCTAATAGACTCAAGTCTGGCTACTAGGGCATAGGTTTCATCATAGTCTAACCCTTCGACTTGACTGAACCCTTTAGCTACTAAGCGGGCTTTATTTCTAACTATTTTCCCTTGGTCATTTAGCTTATTCCTAAAAACCCACTTAGTGTCAATAATGGATTTGCCCTCAGGTTTAGGTACTAGTTCCCAGACTTGGTTCCTTTCAAATTGGGCTAACTCTTCTTGCATTGCTATGATCCAATCAGGATCAGGTAAGGCTTCCTCTATAGTCTTAGGTTCGATTTTCAAAATTAGTGCAATCTGACTAAGATTTCTATAGGAAGACCTAGTTCTGACTCCTAAGGTTGGAACACCCATAATTTGATCAGTTGGATGCTGAGACTGGGTTTCTTAGTTCTTCTATTACTTGGTTCATCCTCAGGTCCGGCTGGACGGTTCGGTTCAGTATTTGGTTCAATTACTTGGGTTGGTTCAATTATTGGTTCACTTAACTCAGTAGTTGGTTGAATAATTAGTTCATTTAGAGGTTCAACCAGTGGTTCAATAGTTTATTCATTATCTTCATGATCATTATTTGATGGATTTAAATATGGGTTATCAGATTTTGAATTAATTTCCTCATCAAATATTAGATTTGTTGTTTCTTCAATTTTGTTAGTTTGTTTATTGTAAAAATCCTATAGGCCCTACTTGTTGTTGAATATCCTAAGAAGACCCCTGGGGTTGACTTAGACTGGAATTTACCTAGGTAGTCCTTGGTGTTTAGGATATGGACTTTGCACCCAAAGACCCTTAGGTAATGTAGGATTGGTAGTCTATGGTAGAATAATTCATAGAGAGTTTTATTATGTCTTTTGTTAATTAGGACCCTATTATGGATATAGCAAGCCGTAGTAATTGCTTCTGCCCAAAATTGGTTAGCTAGGTTGAATTTATTGAGCATAGTCCTAGCGGCTTCCTGTAGGGTTCTATTTTTTCGTTCTACTATCCCATTTTGTTGGGGGATTCTAGGACATGAGAATTCATGAATGTACCCATTTATTCTACAAAATTCCTCGAACCTTTGATTCTCAAACTCTCCCCCGTGATCACTTTTAAGTCTTTTGATTTTGGTATCATTTTGATTTTCAATTATCTTACAAAAATCAATAAACTAATTTAGGGGTTCATCTTTAGTCTTTAGGAACCTAACCCAAGTAAACCTAGAGTAATCATCTATAATTACTAAGCAGTACCGGTTTCTGCTTAGTGACTTGGCTCTATGTGAATCAAATAGGACAAGGTGCAGGAGCTTAAGTGTAGTTTGAGTTAGATCTGATTGAATTTGTTTGTGATTAGACCTGGTTTGTTTACCTTGGTTACATGATTCATATATTATGTTTTCATGGTTCTTAATTTTTGGTATTCCTTTAATTAAACCAAGTTGGGTGATTTTTGATATTAATCTTAGATTAGTATGACCTAATCTCCTATGCCAGAGGTTTGATTCTTCTAGCAGAGTTAAGAAGCATTTAGGTTCTGCAGGTAGGTTTATAGTGTAAATGTTATTTTTCCTAGTGCCCTTAAGCATGACTTCTGAGTCTTGCAAATTTCTAATCAGGCAGTCAGAGTTAGTGAAAGTAACTACATAGCCAGTATCACATAATTGACTTATACTGAGCAAATTAAATTTAAAGTTTTCAACCAAAAGTACCTTTTTAATTACAAAATCAGATTTGAGTTCAATGTTACCTGACCCAATGACTTTAAGTGTAGCATTGTTGCCAAATGCTACTGAGCCTAGGTTCTTGAACTTGAGTTTGGTGAATTTCAATTTGTCCCCAGTCATGTGTCTGGAGCACCCGCTATCCAACATCTATTGGTCCAAATCATTATGTTCGTACACATAATGAGTTTGTTGATTCAGATCCAATTAGAATTAAGGATAACCTAAATTGACTTTCA
The DNA here is from genome assembly GCA_024364735.1 of Boesenbergia rotunda. Classification (NCBI taxonomy): domain Eukaryota; kingdom Viridiplantae; phylum Streptophyta; class Magnoliopsida; order Zingiberales; family Zingiberaceae; genus Boesenbergia; species Boesenbergia rotunda. The sequence goes on from JAGFNQ010007929.1 coordinate 66,502, forward strand.
CAACCTAGTCTGTCTCACCCAATCTAGAGTTTTCAATCACGTTAACCTTATGGGTTTTGTGAGATAGGTTTTAATAGAAATTTATTTTGAAAAATCATGATTAATTTTGAAAAGTTAAATTAATTTTAAAACTACTTTATTATATTTTAATTTAAAAAAAAACATGGTTTAATCTAGGATTATTTGAAATCTGTGTTATATTCAAATCTGATAATAGTAATGTGAATTTGGTTTTTAATAATCGGCTTTCAGGTCTTGGCGAGGCACTAAGCCTTCTTTGGCCGTAGCCTTATTGGATCATCAACCCTTTCCTTGACAAAGCCTTTTATTGAAAATCCATTTTCAAGTTACTCCTTGAAAGATTTTGGTCTAACTAGTTTGGGTCTTGGATCGGTAGCTTCGGCTAGTTCCGCCAAAATGACTTCCCTAACATACTATCATCTCACCTCCACCCAATACTATGTTGTTCAAATTTCAGTTAATCGGTTTAGTCCTTAATCTAACCAGTCCTAGGTCTAAGCATGGTAAATTGCATAAAGTAAATAAACAAGCAAGCATGCAATTCTATAATGAAAAAGAATTTATTTAACTATAAAAATGGTTTTTAATTTGGCTCCCCCTGGACTAAAGCCACGGTAGTAATTAGGCAAGATATGAATTTATCCTTGGGGATCCAATACTGGTTTGGTCTAGCTTGGTTGTTCAGGCAAAGTTTGGGTACCCATGCCTGAACTTTGGGTCTAGATTGATTCAGTACAACATAATATGACCTTTGTCTAGCCTTGGTTCGATACCCTAACCTGGATCGATTTAGAACGGACTTCTATTTTCCAAGGATCATGTCAAGACCCTTGGAACCCGAAGTGAATCGTTCTAAGGCTGCTGTAAGGTCCTTGACTTGAGTTTTCAAGGAGGAGTTCTCTTTCTCAAGCTTTTCAACTTGAGTAGAGGTTCCTTCTTGAGCCTTCTCAGTCAAAGATCTAGAGTCAGCTCCGTCTTTCAGGAGTTTTACTTCCTATTGGAGGGACTTGACTCGAATTTTGGCTTTCGCCAAGTTACTAGATAGATAAACAATTAATTCTGCTAATTCAACTTTAGAGTAACCACTTACAGTGATTTTGCCGTCTTCCAAAATTGTGAGCTTTCCGTCTTCCGGTTCTGATTCTGATCCAGTGTCGATTTCTTCTGAGGCAGTCAAGGCAAGCAGGTTCGTTTGTGGGGCCTCTTCTTCTTCTTCAGAGGAAGACTCATCCCACGTTGCTTGAAGGGCCTTCTTCCTTCTTGTCTTCTTGGCTTCTTTCAGATTGGGGCACTCCGATTTGTAGTGTCCCTTCTTATTGCATTCGTAGCAGGTTACGTTGGATTTGGTCTTAGATGGTTCGGTTGGATCTTCCTTCTTTCGGCTGGCTTTTCTTCTATTGGTCTGATGCTTCAGCTCCTTGTATTAGTCCCGAGCTAGCCGAACCAGCTTGGGTCGATCCCCTTCGTTGTCTTTTAAGTCTGAGTCTGAGTCAGACTCGGGTGCAGGTTGAGGCTTCTTCTTGACCACCTTTCCTATTTTGCCTGCAACAAAAGCAATGCCTTTCTTGGCTAAGGTGCAGTTAGTCTGCTCATGTAATTCAAGTTCAGAAAATAATTCGTCTAGTTTAATTTTAGAAAGGTCCCTAGAAACCTTGTAAGCATCTATCATAGATGCCAACAAAGTATTTCTCGCGAAGGCGTTTAGGGTATACCTGATAAGGTCACGATTTTCTACCTTATGACCAATTGTATATAGACCGTTCATCAACTCTTGGATTCTGGCGTGGAGCTGGGCTGCCGACTCACCTTCGTTCATTTTGATGTGTACATTTGTTCAGCAGAGGTCCTCTTGCTGATT